>DWEE01001583.1:0-12992 GCA_018245755.1 Parelbella macleannani
ATTACTTAGAGTAATTATCTTATCTCGCGCCATTAACTCCACCCACTTACGCGTTGCTCCATTTGGGTCAGTTTTTTAAACGTCTTCTGTTCAATCAAGTGCTAGAGATAATTATTCGGAAAGCTCTACGACAGTAAATCTTCTTTTGTACTGTATGTAATTTAACTAAGATAAAATTAAATTGCATTTTTCAGTGCCACGAGAAATAAATGAATCATTTCTAGGTACAAATGTTTTGAAATATCCAACATTGATTGAGGTTCAGCAATAGAAAACCAACAGAGTTTTTAGTTAGAGATTGGAGGCAGTTGTCAAGTAAACATACTTATCTTTATATATCTAGTTATTAATTGCATTTCAAAGAGAATAAGTATTAAAACACTCGTACTGGTAGCAGCACAGATACATTTATGTAATTAGACCAGCAAGTTTTTAAATGTTTTGCAATAAATGCACCGAGGTCTGTTAATCTCAGTATTCTATTGATATAATTGTTAGCGGTTATATCACTTGTAACCAAATAATATGAAAATGATGCCATATATCATAGTTTTGGTGGCAAAACATTCATCTCATAGAGGACTCCGGCAAGCATTCGATATGTCCTTCAAATACGACCAAAAACTAGCACAGGTCCCTAAAACCTAAAATTATGATCTTTCTATGGATTTTTTGAACAAGTTTTTCAATTATAGATTTCCAACTGTTAATGAATATCTGTTTACACAGCCATGTAATTGTTAACCTCGCTGCTAATTAGGGAAACCACTCAGGTCAATGACAATCACACTGTGCAAAAAGGCTGATTACGGGAGCTTGTCAACAAGCATGATTGAATAAAAAACTTTCCCTATTAAGTCAACATCAGAGCGGTCTAATTGTTGACGGAGGTCACATGTATTGTTGTAGCCGCACAGAGTTCGACGTTGTTCTGTTCCAAAACGCTATTATTTAGTATGATTTGTATTTGATTCATGGACTAATAGAGAAAGTTGGTAATTATTTCAAAATTAAAAAATATTTAAGGGCAACTGATACTTACATATCGACTTTTGATTGTACCGCAGTTGTATTTGCGATTTCACATTCGGCTCGCAACGACGTAGGCACATAATAGCTCTCTCATTAATAAACAATAGAGTTAAAAACATACATTACTGACAATTTTCTGAGAAATATTCACTTCATTTTAAAGTTGATTACTTTTATAAAATAACATAGCGTCACGCTGGTGTTTTCCCCAAGGGGTGGGCAGAGGAGTGTAGTACACTCCCACGTTTCGTCAGTTATATTACACGTCCCATGGAAAAGGGATGAATTTGAAGTTAGGAGATACCAATATTTACTATGCCCGATCCGGGAATCAAACTCAAAATCTCTTACAGTGCAGTTGTTCTTGAAACCACTAGACCAATGATACACTCCATAAAATCATAATATGTTCTAAAATAAGGGGTTGTTAAATATAATTCAGGACTCTACGTGAGCATATTTAGACTGTCTCGGTGATCCAGTGATTGCAACGTTAATATAGATCGAGAGGACGTGGGCTCAGCTCCTGGATCAGGTGCTATTGGATTATCCTATCCTGAAATTTCTAGTACTAGTTCGGAATCGGAATTTGTGCCCGGTGCATAGCAAGAGATCCATCATCTATTCAATGGCAAGAAGTAAACGTAATTGGTGAAACGTGGCAGTGTACTACAATCGTCTGCCTAGCTCTTCGGACGCCCGATGTTCCGCGTAACATTTCATATGGGCATTATAAGTGTGTGAGCATACAAAATAGCAAATACATATTAACCGAGCCACGAGCACGATTGTTAGCAGGATTCCAAGTGAGTCACGAAGGAATTACAATCACATATGGTAAAGAGTTCTACTCATCGTGGCTTACTAATGTTCAATTCAAATGTGGACGACGATCAGGACTTATCGGAGTATACTGATGACTTGATAGTATTGGACTGGATAACATTGCATTATAGGTGGAAAGTGCCCTTGTTCTTGAAAGTGTGAAGTGTAAATTCTTATATCATTATGTGTTTGTTCCAATACTACTACTATACAAATATAGTTGTTCATAAAAAATAGTTACTTCGAGAGCAATATATAACCAATTTAGTACATTATCATCATCGGCCTATTCTCGTCGACTGCTGGACATGGGCCTCCGCATTTGGTATATACCTAATGTAAAATATAAGTTTTAAATATCATCACGCCAGATCTCTTCCGGGGTAGGAACATAGCAGCGGGTGCGAAATATCTCTACCTGTGACGTAACTCTGACGTGCTTCTGCGTATATCACTCTCTTCATAATGTAAAATGTGAGTCCTTCATTAAAAAACTTTCTACTTGGTACGTGCAGACATGCATGTTGCGTAAATATAGGTACGCCATCGCACACGTCCCGCTGCTGCGCTCGAGATATGTTCAAGTTTCAGTCTATTACACGTTATGAAAACCACACAACACTAATAAACAAAGCCATCATATCTTAATAACAAGAATAGTATCTTGGGACATCTCCGCGCACGGCCATTTGATCCCAAAGTAAGTAACCAGAGAGCTTGTGTTATGATAACAGGACATCTGTTAAACTAAATATGTATATACATACATACATATAAATATGTGCTTATATAGGTTTTTTTATACCTAGACATGGTACTAATACCTACTTGTACTTATCACAAAAATACTCATTAAAATAATGGGAATCAAACCCACGACACTCGACTCTATAGTCAGATTCAAGAACCACTATACTAACGGGCCAGTGCCTGTGACGGACCAATGAACCTGCATGCTCAGGGTAGGGATTTTAGACAATTCCACAACGAAAGTGTACAAGGTCGCGCGTTAAGATAAGCCTAGTACTAATCCAGTCACTGAGACAGGCTGATGATGTGAAGATGATCTTCGCAATTCTTGTAGTTTCCAATCATCAACATCATTAACAAATCCATCTCGATATTCTTTGTAATGTACCAAGAGACATTTAATGTTCCGTGACTGTACTCGTATGTAATATAACGCTTTTGCAGTAATATTGATTGTAGAGTTCTTTTTATATATGCGCTTCGCTAAGCAGCAGTGCATCAGACGTGAACCCACTAGCACGTGGACACGTGAAGCCTTACCGCAGTAACCCTATTTGCCGGCACACGTACATGCGGCCTATATTTGCAACTTGCAACTGTGTAGCAGCTCAGCTTGACACTCGTTTGCACGCCCGCAGATACGCGAGATTGTGATGAATGAGGAAGTAGCTCTCAGCCGAAGGCTGTTTGTTCTGGGAAATGCCTTTGTCTAGAACTGATTGATCAGCTTCATAACGTGCGTAACGTGATTTACATAATCTCCGAGCTTGCCTTTTAAAGCTAAATATTAAGCATCGCACGCTAATTTTGTAACACGTATAATCCCTGTAATGGCGGTTGGCTTCAGTCGGGATTATTACGTACACATTTGTGTTACGTTTGAAACTACTTTTCATGTAAATTCCAACAGAAAAAGCTGTGTCAAGGAATTCGGGCGGGACATTTATGTTTAAGAGCGGTTTTACTTTCTTTAATTTTACCATTGTAAGCAGAAATAAAACCCAGACAGAACGTTATACAAAAGAGATACAATAACTTTGTATTCAAGATTGATGATGATTGATGACTCGATTGGATAGGGTGCTGTAGGACCACAATATACTTAACACGAAATGTTAGTGTTATAATGTTCTGGTCAAGGGCTAGACTTATGTAGATTAAATTTAGATAACAAAGTATAGCTGTTTTTTTCCAACTTGAAATTTCAAGAAGTGGGAATACGTCCATCGCCTTTGGGACCTATAACTAGTGAAAAGTGGGAGCACTATTTCTTTTGTCTATTCCTTCGGGGAAACAGGTGTAATGTTATTTTTTTATTAGATTTCTAAATAACAATGATCCGTAGTATACAGTTCTAATGTATATACAGCTATACAGTAGCTCAACAAATAAGCGAATGAATGAGCAGCGCCAGAGGCATCTTCACACTAATACACTGCAGGCAGTGTTCGCTTGAGTCGTGATATTTTACCACGATAAGGCGTCTTCAATAACAACGAAAGTGAATCTAAGAATGGGTTGTAACAAGTGTCAAGGCGGTAATGGGGTTATAAACAGATGTTCCGGCGCGTCGGATCAGAGGCTGGAAGTAGAAAGCGTCGTTAGAACAGGCCCTACGAGCCAATCCGGATGTTATGCCCATAATGGTAATGAGGATAAGATTTACTATCAACGACGTTCAATTTCCTGCCGTCTTCTACATGTACACTGTAACGACACCTGCAACATCCTATTTTATGAGAACACTGTGACCGATATCGTTCGTGAAGGGCATCGGAGCAAACCTAAATATAATTTGTTTTAAACTGTTCCCAGGCTTGATTTTACAAATTAGGTCGTAATTAGTCATTTGTGGCTTAAACATTTAATATCATAGGCGGTTAACGTGATTTTGTTTTAGCTCAATGTAGTCCTTACAAGTATTTACCGATCATTATAGTCAATGTTTCGTGGCTCGTAATATTTACGCATACGAGATGGATCTTGTGTGCATAGTATTGGTGGGTTAAGAAGCTCTGTCGAAATGTTTTAACCTTTTACCTTTTGTACCGGTTTCATCTCAAACTTAGTGAGGAGTTACATAGTTGATTAACTTTTTATGTTATTAATAATGCAGTTGGAAATTTGTTGGTACTTTGAAGGTTCGTTTTGTTCGCTGTTCGGATAACTCTATTATTAGCAAATCAGAGATATATATTATAGTTCAAATGTACGTACTCTGTATCTAAAAACTGGTTTTTATGTTGTGCTCATTCGTGATGTACAGAACAATTACGGAAATACACTTTTTGCTACTTTGAATTATGAATTATTTTTGTTAAATTACATTAAATAAAAAAAATATAAAACAACAGAATGATACCGCAAGACGTGGACAATTGAGGCCATAGAGACTCGCCACCCGTCGAGAAACCACAAATAATATTATTACTGTATAAAATATTAAATTACTTTTTACCGTGAGTTACGGATCATAGCCAAATCTTAAAGAGTGATTTGTCAATCTCATCAAAAGTTATTTCCAAGTCGGATGAAACAGTCACTCACACACGGCCAACGGCTTTACAGCTCGCTGCGATCGTAGCACGCAATACAAAACAAAAAATAACACAGTTCCAGCACTCAGTCCCAGTCCACGAGACACGGAGTTCTCTTCCAATATTTCACACACCACAATAAACAGTCAATATTTAAAAGAATAACTCAGGAATAAACCGGCAGTTATTTTCGACGCGGAAAAGTTTGTTGACAGATAGCTCGCGAGACAAACATGCAAGATGTACTCGCCGCGCTCGCGCACACAGCGGTGTGAAGTCGGCCGCGCACCGCGCGCGCTCGGCAATCTCCGAGCACGTTCGGATTCATTCGGCTGGAATGCGCGGCACGCAAGCTCAGCCCGAGGCTACGAGTACGCCGCGAGTACGTTCCGATCTACGTGGCGCCTACCTCGCTTCGCATACTCAAAATATAATTAAATTGCAACGAACGCCATGACGGCCTATAATGCACACTTGCCTAAGATCAGGTTCTGTCCAAACTCAGCATCAAGTCAACGGGAAAGTACAGTTAGGTGCAGGCGCGGGAATGCGTGAGCGAGGTCACGGAACTAGTTGTAAATGACAACTCTTCCAAAGAAGAACACATTTTTGCTCGAAATATAGCCCACTTTGTAAACTCCTTGCTTATCATAATGAAAAAACTACCATTTGAAATACATACCTACGCGAGGGAAACTAGCGCAACACGCACGCGTCCTCAATTACACGCGTAATATTATATCTCGGTGATACCGATATAATTTAAAAAAAGGTTTTGTCACATTATAACCAATGATTTTAATTCCAAATGAAATTGTTACGGGCATTATTGATTTTAAATAGGCTGTCCCGAGTGTGATATTGAAATGTAGCCGTCGCGTTACCGCCGAACGCAGATCCGCGAGTTTCACGGGTCATTGACGCTCCAACACCCACTCCATTCCTGGTCGAAATTGCCTCCCAATATCCTAATTGTCAGGTTAAACACAATTACAACTGGCACTGGTTTTACGAAAATTGTTTGACTTCACGACCAATAAACCATTAGCCAATATTAGGGTAAACAGCCGAAAATGAGTGCATCCAAACACGTGACGTGGCATTGTTTCTCGGTCCTTTGAAAAGTCCGCTGTGTCCACAAAACCGATTTGTTTGTTAAGCCGAGCCCTAAAATCTTCAGCAGCGGTCCGTAAACTATGTATAAGCACACGTGTCATACAATTTTTTGCGCATCTTGCAGTCAACGTGGCCTACGTCGATAAATCCTAACAAAAATTCCTTCTTAGAACTAAATGCACTATAATAGCCGGGCCGCATAATGGCTGTGCAGTGGAATTAAATACGTACAATAAACCGGATGTGCCGTGGACAGAGTTGAACCGAGAATAATCAGAACACAAGAATTTCCGGTGCACATTTGCGTAAATAAATATACATTACGGTTCCCAGGACTAATAGCTGCTGGCGTTTTTGTTTTGTAGGAAAATATGTACTACGAATTTTGTTTACATAAAATATATTAAGTGTAGGAGTTTTAGTAGTATTTCGGAATCTGAATTTGTGCCCGATACATGTATGACATGACAGGTGAAACCTGGGTGTACTGCACTCCTCTGTCTACCTCTTCGAGAAAATACTATTGCGAAGATGTTAAATATGTTTTATATCTAAAATGCATGTTATAGAAGTCGCTATAATTAACAGAAAAACTCGTTTCTATTTTCCGGTACAACAAATATAATTGAAGAAAGTTTATACATACGTACCTCCTAAACGTTATTTAGAAAATGTTGCCTATAACGTAACGGATTTGAGAAAGGCATTTGCAGCGGTTGCGACGTTTATCCGCTTATAACATGAACAATTAATAAAAAATATCCGAACATGTTATTGAGGACTACCACACATATCGTTAAACTATATGGCCTTATAATTACAGGGAATTACGCCGCAGTAAGTGGTCGGATAATGGCGCTCTAACGAAGATACAACGTGACTGAGTTACCCGCAACCTGTTCGAAGACCTTCGAATGAGTCGTACGGTGTAGGTTCTATGGGAATCGATTTAGCCTCCGTGCTAGCGTTGCATCTGAACAACCGCGCGAGGACGGCTGATGCACGCCGAGTTATTCGTATATTTTGATTAGATAGAGGTAACTTAAGGTTTTTAAGTCTGCCCATTGTTCTACAGTATAATATAATTATAGTAATTATGGGTTTATGAATTTCATTAATATATATTAAGCGTTTTCTGTACTTGGTTCAAGTTGAAATGTAAACAGAAATTTCATTTAATCGTGGAGGTATTTTAATGAACAAACAGAAGACGAATTTTGAAACAACTAAGTGGAATAGAAGAAGAGATAAACCCGACGCCCGTAGAAGCACAGTCCTAAGTTATGCGTCACACTAGCTAAACGGTAGAACGAATTGAACAGGTAGGTACTCAAGGACGTGAAATTTCTAATAACACTACTGTGCCACTTACGCACTAAAATGTGTAGACAGTTCTTTGTTTAAATATAAGATTGTTACAGTCATTATAATATTACATACGAGTTGCCCCGAAGGCATGGCCAGCGAAGTACTACTCCGATTTCTAATTAATTATTTTTAACGTCCCATACATTAGGTGTATATACTATCAATACACCGGACACAAATCCAGAATCCGAAAATACCCGACTCGGAAATCGAACTCAGGTGTACTTGCTCAGTGGCACTTGCAATCGCTAAACCAACGAGGCAGTTTTTATACTCGTTATCTCTAAACGTCAATAAGATCTTGTTAAGCTGATTAAAAAAATTAAATGTATTATTCATGCTGCAAGCACCACAGCCGCGGTCCGCTCTATCACTCGTGTTTGAGATGCAAATTATATCGTAGTTCTGAGATCATATCACGTTGTACACATAACCGCCATGAGCAACACGGAATCATTGAATTTTTATGCTTCACAACACATATATTATACATATTATTATATCACCCCGACAGTTCATTTACTTGGTAAGCCGAGAGCAACGAGCGCTAAATAAAACTAGCCTTATGACGTGATTTTTGTACATTTATTTCTCTCGTCGTACACGCCCGCCGTTTTCTTATATCATAGGGTACAGATATATCTATATTGACATCAACATGTTGTCGAGGAAAAGCGAAAACATATATCACGAGAAATCTTTTATGTTTCCGTTGACCCGGTAAGGATCAGCGAGATTTATGAAAGAAAGTTTAACCATTATATCAAACCTGTGACAGATTGCGGCCTACGACAGTTAACTTTTAATTGGCTCGATTGATGCGTCGCTTCTAATTATGGGTCGCGGTAATGTATTATTTAAGATAATATATGCAATTGGAGCTGGAACAATTCGAGAACGATGTAACAATTAATATAGCTTGCAACGGGAGTTCAATAAAGCCGACTCATAAGATTGCCACTCAACTCGTTTGCTTCGGGGTCTGAGTCAAAAGTGAGTCATCGTGTTTGAGACTGCCAACGAAAGCTTCCACGGTGACCCCTCGTGTTGTCTTTTAAATGAAGCATTCAAAAAAACTATTGTATACGTCGCACAGTTATAAACTTATCTAGTCGGAGACAACATAACAGCAAAGATTTATTGCAGCATGAGTCATTGGATAGAAATGCACACGAAATGTTTGACAAATATTCAAAGAGTCTATGTCTAATGTCCACCTCTGTCATATCTGCCAGCTAAATTAGTTCGAGGTTTCTTGTTTACAGAATGGGTGACCAAGTATCTGTACACTTATACCTCCATATACTTAAGTACCGACTTGAAAACAGTTAATACAATATTAATCAATCATCATAATCCTTTTGTATTGTTCTACTGTTGGGCGTTGGCCTTTTCTACGAATTAATCGACACGAGTCTTTAAAATAATTAATACGATCTACAAATTAAAGTATCTAAAAATAAATATAAATAAATCTAAAAATATTTAAATGATGAGGTGAATGCGTAAGTTCTTATGGCGGTTTCAGTTGGCGGGTTGAGTGTGGATTGCGTACAACAATCGCGTTGTCTACTCGCGGCCCGTAACAGGTGCTAAAACGGCAGGTATTTGTGAAAAATCGCGTGGCCGGTACAAAAAGCGGCTCGGCGCCGTGTCAGTGAAATCGCGCGTGTAGAAAGCAGAACTGGTGGGGAAGAAGGGGATGGGGGGGGGGGGCACACGCAGCGCAGCTATAGCGACGCCGTGAGGTGGCGTCCACACGTGCTGGTAGATCTTCTATAGTGGAAATTTATTTTTCACCTCATGTGCTAACTGTTACTCGTCCTAAAATTTAAAGCTTCTTGCTTCTTGAAAAAATTGGCCAGGAGTCTTCGAAAATAGCGTTCATGAGGAGAATGATAGGTGGTGAGTCTATTGCCATGGACCGGGCACAATTCCAGACTCCGAGTCACTACAAGAAATTCTAAATTCGAAAAATCTAATAGTACCCGACCCGGGATTTGAACCCGGGATCTCCCGATCGGCACTCGCGCTTGCAACAGCTCGACCAACGAGGCAGTCACCATATAATAAAAACAGTACTTAAAACGTTACTTAAGCAGATGTAACTAATTTCCTTACCAGGCAACAGTGCGCCAACAAGAAATGTAGCATCCCAAGGTAATAAGGCGGTACACATTGGGACATAACGCCTGGCACAAAACACCGTGACCGACTTCTGAAAGGTCGGACATGCTCATCAGGTACAGCAATGTTAAGGCATCGTCTGCAGGTATACCTGAAGGTTTTGGATAGCTGATAGTTACTTCTGTAGCATAATGCCTTTTAGTAAATGGAACAGGAATAATTACACAGCCCTTAGCGATTGCCATTCGAAATAAAGTCAGCAAGATTACATCGGAGACTGTGATTTTATACCGTTGCTGTTTAAAAAACCTAGTAATATTTCCGTGAATAGCAGGTATATTAATATGAACCGGTACCATTAAAGTGAGCTAAAATATTTCATCTAGTTACGAAACGCAACTCAGTTTTAACGCAGTAGGTTTAGTACTACTTGAGGCTCATCAGATCGGACATCAACAGTGTGTCAACACGAACATGAATATTAACTGAACACATTACACCGTTGGGTTACAGCAGACAAGTGTATTACGCAATTATTTAACCTTTGGGACACTCGGATGTAAGATTTCTCCGTTACTGTCGGATTTTGTGAAATGATATAAAAGTTTAAAGTTCAACATGTTACGCCTAACAGTTATTATATTTGTATGTACGATCTGTTAAATCCTATTCTATTGCGTTTTAAAAATGTTTGTTTTATAATGACAATTTTAATAATAACTTGAATGATTTAAATGCAGTACGAAACGCCGTACAATTATAGTAACAGAGATAAAACTATAACTGCATTACATAAAGTAGCAGAATAAGTACGTAATTGTTTATTTTTTATATATTATATTTAGGACTTACAGAAAACATGAAACACGCCTCCTAATCAGTGATAAATCCTCCTAATTGATGGGACCTACGACATAACGGACTAAACATAGGTATGTACCGCACTCCTCTGCCTACCCTTTCGGACAAATACAGACGTGTTGTGGTAATAAAAACACTGCGCTACGTATGTGGATGAAGCGGATGAACGACTCACAATATTTTACGAATTCTATTACGACCACCAGTGCTCACGTAACTGTTCAAGTATCGGGTTACATAAACACACGTAACTCTCGACAGGTGATTGACTGGTGATGCTAAACTTACGGTCAATAGAGGGAAAACGAGAACCGAGCTCTTCGATGGTACTCGTTACGCCTAAAAATATCGTTGGCCGAAACCCCACTCGTCACTTCGAGGTAAGCATTTCGTTCAATAGTCCTTTAGTTTGTCTAAATCAGCATATTTTTAGGCAAGTCACATCACCTCGTGGACGTTAACATGTAAGTATGGAAATGTTGCGTCCTCGAGCAAAAGATACAGAATCAGAAATCGTACGCATTTTCGTAACAAAATGCAGATAAAATGTTTGTTTTTAGATCGTAGCACCGACGAGAGATGTAAGCCACGTCGCCCGATGAGGTCACTACAACCCACAAAAATTAACATCTATTTACAATGTAACTATTACATTTTTACATTTTTTAGTTATTCTATAACAATTCGGCATACGTTTAATATCTACAAATATTGAAATACCAATATGCATTTTGTTTCCAATGTTAACAATCAAGAGGTTTAAAACTCCACATTGTTTCCGATTTCAATTTACCTACATAGCACAGGGTTTATGTTTTTTTTATTTGAATACCTCTATTTATAACTTATCAGTTGGTTGATTAATTTTTCCGTAGAAATTAGTCAAATTAGAAAATAATAAGTAATCTTATCATTTATATTAAATGTTTTTTCCCATCACCTAACATTTGTGTAACGCAGACTATAAACGATGCATAAAAAAAAACGCATAAGACGTAAACTTTAAAATCAGAGACTGCAATTTCCTTCGTGATTCTAAAAATAAACAAGAATATTGAATCATAGATAATGTTGTATTCTAAAATAAAAGAAACCTTACAGAAGTAGGAAATAAAATAAATCTACTAAATTATGTGAGGATAGTACGTAATGGGAAAACATTTTACCCGTATAATACAAGGCCATTGAGAACCTTCATGCATAATATAGTTAATGTAATAAAGCGTATGTAGAAAACTACTAATGAAATTTACAAGAAAACATAACAATCTGACTAGATTATAAACAATACATGCTCACATCACGTAGCCGACACATGCCCGTAAACACTCGGTATTCATATTCTCCGCGTCACACTCAATAGTATTAACATTTAGTTAGCTTCGTCTCTACATAACCGTAATTTCATATGTAACATCTGTACTGTTCAATTTGCACATGGACTCGTCGCATGACTGTACGAGCTTGGCCTGGATCGACTCAGTAGCACAAACTTGTACACACAATAAATAGAAATTATTTTGTTTTCTCGCCCCTATCGCAGTATATTGAACGAGCGACAGACTAAGTGTTGGATGCGCAAAACTAACTTCTGTTCCCTGGCCCCTAGTTTCAGTTTGCTGTGCGATAATATGCCAATTCGCACGTCTATTAGCATGTATCTAGTGGACTGTAAGTAATAATTTGCAAGCGACTTTGAAATTTAATATACAAGCAACTTTCCCGCAAAATGAATAATGTGACATAAGATAGCAAGTGGTAAGATAGTTAATGGAACGCTTTGTGGATCAAAACAAAGTATACAGGAGCTGTTAACGACTAACATTTTCAAATTAAAGGTCGGTGAAATTATTCGTGCCAAATGCAAAGTCGTGTAAAATATTTTTGCAGCTAATAAAATTATCGCTTTATAAATTTGCAGTAGGTACTTTTGGACTGTGATCAAAATCTTACAAAACTGTTATCGTAAATCATTGTTTATGTTCAGGAAAAAAAATAAGCTTCTACACGTGTTTCAAACGCCGCTCTAATGAAATATAAATATTAGCCAGGCGTGTGCAAAGTAAGAAATTACGAAATGCACTGCACCGTGCGGCATGTCCGCTCCGGAAGTGGCGAGTGGACTTCAGTTTGAAAGTGTTCTAATCTGGCAACTCGTCGGGATAAACTTCTTTCTCATTTGCCACTGTTGTGACAGATCGTAAAAATTGTGTGAAGTTATTGTGGGAGAAAAAGAAAGTTTTAAAAGGAAAGAGGAAACGATCGAAATTATTATAACTCATGTAGTTTCTTATTTCATAGCCGTATATTTGACATTAAGAACGACAAACATTTCACTTGCAAGAAAGTGATTGCTGCTGCCAATGGACATAATAT
>DWEE01001584.1:0-12987 GCA_018245755.1 Parelbella macleannani
GCAGTGGTTGGATGCGAAGAGCAGAAGATCGAGCTCAAGGGCGTGCCATTGGAGAGGCCTATGTCCAATAGTGGACGGGGGTAGGCTGATAAAGATGATGATGATGATGACTAGGCGCGGGTAACTGCGATGGGTACACTAATTGTGTGGGCGAAAAGGATTTCGTTTGATGCGTAACTAGTGAACGGTTGAGTTTAAACAGCGAATATAATCACACTACGATCTTTCAAAGCTTCTAAAGTCACATTGGTTGAGATGACAATGGTGTTTCCTTTCTTTTTCCAATTAACGAAAAAGGTACTGTTTTTTTTATAGCAAAATTAACCAAACTATTGGTCATGATAGTAGGTACCTTTATAACAACCCAAAAATACATCGAACCGAAAAATATGTTAATCGGTTGGTTTCCAAGTACAATTCTAATACCGATACATCTTTGACACTTAGATATTATCTTTACGATGTTATAACAAACGAGGTGCAAGAACATTATTCCGGGGCAATTTCAGCTGTATTTGCTGGTAGAGAATAGTGCAGGAAGCGACTGTTAATTTGCGAAGATAGTAGTATCTGGCGCAGTTCCAACCGCGACCGCGCCGCACGGGACTTAAGCGTCTTTATGGGCCCCTAGTACCTTCCCGAATAATTCTGGGCATTATAGTGAACGCGCGTAGTACGGACACATAATTATATAACAATATCGTCTAAGAGATTTCATTACTAGTAATATATATAGAAAAAGCATATCCGATTTCTAAGGAACTAACATTTAGCATTAACTGCTCTCTACCCACCTAATAGGGGAACCAGCGTGACAATATAATTATATTACTAATAACTAACACTACATTAGCAAAGATTGTAAAAAACGATAAGTAGTGCCCATGTTACATTAATAATTATTTATACATGATTACGATTTACTTCGAATTTATATTCCTCAATACAAATAACTGGCATATTAGTATCTCCCGGGACAATCAGCCTAATCTGCGTCATATGGAAAACCGCTCCTTATCCACCTCCATAAATTTCTACCCGTTATTCCAAAATCACTAGAGCGACACAGCCGTTCTGTACTTTAACGTTCCTTACTTAAGACGCAAACTTACTCAAAAATCGTCATTCGGCTGTCACCGCGTACAGTGTACCCAATTGTCATCTTTATGTTTAAGGTATAAATAACTAAAATCGCGTCAAGTGACTAATGGTAGGTTAAAGCACCGGGTCACTGACCTGTGATTCACAAAACTACCCTCCATTTGATAAAGGCTTTTCCCATTTGTAACGGCCGAGGCTATACGTGTTTTTCACCCGAAATAAATTTATTACCCCAGAGGAGTAACTGGGGGTATGAATAGGAGTTTCACAAAGATACGCCCTTAGATTGTTACAACAATGGACTCATGAAATACGGTCCCGTTTGCAATAATAATAACATAGTGCTCTTTTTATATTTTTTATATTTTCGTCACGCTCATACTTTTGGTTTACTTCGCCTCGTGTCAGTCAAGCAGGGCATCTTTTCATAGATGCACGTTTTCGTATAACTTGACATCGAAATAACTGATCAAATGTACATTATATTCGTTAATATGTAAGTAGGTCAAAATAAGCCAAATATGTGCGTCTGAGCGTCTTGAGAAAACAAGCGCGATATTGATTGTGGGTCGCGGACCAGGACTCCACACGCTATGTTTTGCCGCATTGGGGTCGCTGGAGCGGGACGGCGCTATGTCCGACCCGTATATCAGTGCGGGAGGGAATCTGCGGAGCCGGCTACACGTGGTCGACATATTTTGTTTTGGGAGTACGTAAACATTGCTTAATATCTTATGACAATATATTTATAGTAGCAATAAAGTATGTACATATGCATAGACGTACTGTAGACAGTGTTCACCAATAATATAATTGTAAAAATGATTTTTGATTCAATAAAATATCTCTTATCCACGTGGTATATATGTACGTGAAGCGCTTAACGTGTACATCGCGTGCGGCGACCAGACGTCGAGTGACGTACTCGCTCCACTAACCGCATGACAACGACCGGCGGGCGGCGGTGCGGGGCGCGGGGCGACTGTCTGGGGCCACACTGAATAGACCTCTGGCAGCCTCGCCGCAGACGAAACGTACATACAGTCAGCGCCTGCCGCTGTCGAAACATGCTTTGTGCGCCAGGACGCTACTCGCGGAGACCTTGAATTGAGGCTCACGCCGCCGACTACAAACCGTATTCAGATTTACTTTAATTCAATTTAGCTTCTATAATTGCTTAGGGGTGCTTGTAATTTATTACTACACAAATATGTAATGCACAAACTTCTTGTTTTTTAAACAATGAAGGCTATGTCACGTGTTACTGAGACAATTTTATATCGCCTGTTTTAATAGTATAAATTTTTGTTTCAGGATGCAAGATTAAAGCTCTGCGAGCTAAAACCAACACCTACATCAAGACACCGGTGCGCGGAGAGGAACCCGTGTTTGTGGTAACGGGTCGCAAGGAGGACGTGGCGCGCGCCAAGCGCGAGATCCTCTCCGCCGCCGAGCACTTCTCCCAGATCCGAGCGTCCCGCAAGTGCGGCGCCGCGCCGCCGCCGCCCGCTGGCGCGCCCGGACACGTCACCGCGCAGGTCCGCGTGCCCTACCGCGTCGTAGGTCTCGTCGTGGGGCCCAAAGGCGCCACGATCAAGCGCATTCAGCATACGACGCACACTTACATCGTGACGCCGTCACGCGAGCGCGAGCCCGTGTTCGAAGTGACCGGGCTGCCGGAGAGCGTGGAAGCGGCACGCAAGGAGATCGAGGCGCATATCGCTTTACGCACTGGAGCCACAGGCGGCGCCGGCGCAGGTGCAACCGCTGCGCCCACTGACGGCGAACCGTTGGCGCAATTGTATCGCGCCGGAATAGCATCGCTCCTGCGTCCCGAGCAGGAGGCCGCGTTCTCGTCTGCCGGCTCGTGCTCCTCCGGGGGCTCGTCGGCGCGTCTCGGTGACTTGCTCGGCATCTGGTCATCGACGGAGCGCGACGAGGGCTTGGGCGAGTCACCGTCGTTCGAGTCGCCCGGCGCGGGCGGTGTGTGGGCGTGGGGCCCGCCGCGCCCTTCGCCCGCGGCGTCGCCGGCACGCGCGTGCGCCGTGTGCGGCGAGCGCGGCGTGGCGGCGGCGCTGGTGCCGTGCGGCCACAACCTGTTCTGCCTGGAGTGCGCGCAGCGCTTGGCCTCCAGCGCGGCGCCGTGCCCCGCGTGCGCTGCGCCCGCGCACCAAGCCATCCGCATCCTATCGTAAGCCGCGCTACGATGCGCCGCACCCGCTCCCGCCTCGTCCGGGACCGATCTTTTTTACTTAAATCGTTACGAAAATATTAAAAAAATATAAGTCGCGTAATCGAAATCCTGGTGCCAAAGTCGGCGCCTCGCCGGCACGGCCCGTCCGCCGCGCCGTACCTATCGTAAGTCGGCAGAGTTACTCACGATATATTTTCTTATTATGAACGTTTTTTATTAGGTCGTCGAGCGCCCGCTGCGCTCGTCGCCTCAGAGAGTCGAGGTATGTTACGATAGAATTTCGAAAAAAATACATAAAATTTAAAAAAAGTTGTATAATTATTATTATTATTATTAATAGCGTAAATGACAAATCGAAAATTTATAAAGCTTACCTAACGTAGTAGCGTAAAATATTAAGATATCGTAATAATTATAATAGGCTCGGGACGGGCGGCGGAGGGAGCGCGCCGCGCGGCGAGGGCGGCGCGGCGGCGCTAGCTAATGACTTGTTGATAGCGGACTAGGAGTAGACGGACGGACGTCAGGACGCGGATAGGTAATGACGCCGCCGCTCGCCGGCCCGGCCGCTCCCCGCAAGCCATGCTCATATTATTTTGACTATACGTTTATTGCTTAAATGATAATACACACTATGATTATGATAATATTAATATAATGTTTGTTTTAAGTGTGTTTTAATGTTTAGATTTTTATTGTAATGTTTTTATGAATGATTTTTATCTGTACGATTATTATTATTGATTAATTATTATTTTATGTGTTGACGATGTTTTTTGTGATCACGTGCGCCCGTGTCGCGGGCCGAGGCTGCGTATGCTCGTTTAGTGGTTATTATATGGAATAATAATAAATTTAACGTAATAAATGATAAAGAAATAATACGACTTCATTCTTTATAATTATAAACTATAGTAGTTTGTAGCACGATATTGATTAACCATTAACTATTAATACTTATTAAGTATTATTATTATTATTATTATTATTATATTGAATAAATTTAAAAAATGCATAATTATATTTCATAGGAATCATTATTCTGTATAACTCTAGTTAAATATATCGATAATAAATATTGTATATGCATCGGACGACTGTGTTGTCCGGTTTCACGGGGGGCTGCTTTTATGAATTGATATTTTTTTATTTTTTTACCGTTATTCGTTTTTTGACTTACTCATGTAAAGTGTATGCGAGAATAAAAACTGCCTATTAGATTATATTTTAAAAAATAATGGTTGCGTAAAATCAGCCCCCGTCGTACGTAGATCCAGTGATTTCGATAATTTTATTTTCATAATAAAATGGGTAGACGCTTTAGGTTCAAATAACGTTGTGAAATTTGTGAAATTTGTAGACTACATATCTTATTATAAATCTAATATAAACTATAAATTTCGAAAAAAATACATTCGTTATTTTATTACTCCTCCCCCCCACTCCCCGTTACACGTACAAAAACCAAAAACAAACGTTTTATGATAGCTTTTAGCCCCTTCTATAACTTTTAAAGTATACACTGAGGTCTAACTACCTATATGTAAATTTAATCATATGAGCACTCTCAAAACCTTTAACAGTTTAATATATGACATGCATTAAATATTTTACATACATAAATAATTACACAATAACACACATGTACATGACATCGTATACTTAATAACAATTTTATCACTACCATAGTGAAACAGGAAACCATTGGAAGTATGCACCATTCGGACAGTCACTAGAAAACTATATTTATATTAAAAACAATAGGAATTACATTTAGTAACTGGATATATAAACGCATTACAATAGTAAAAAAAACATGAAATATATGCTAGCACGTGACAGAACTTTATCACTGCCTACCTCTACAACAAAAGTTTAATGAAATCCATTTTCCCAGCTGCTTCGTCCTTACTATGTATATACTATGGCGATTAGCTGCTATCTATAAACTTAGATTTTGTTAAGGAGGTAGAAATTTAATTAAACAGAATTTAAGGATTTTTTATTACTATTTATATCGTCACGTCAAGCCTTTTCGAGGTAGGCAGAGAGCACGGACAAAGAGCAAGGATAGAAATCCTTATCGACCTCATGTGACTTCATTCATCACTCTTCATACCGTCACCCCAGTACTGGAAACATCTGAATCTCCCTACAATTAGTATGTGAGATATTTCCCTAAATTATATTCGAAATAAAGTTCAAAGACGCAAAGCTCACAAAGACGCTGGACACGCGGCTGCAGTCGCCGAAAGAGATCACGCCGGAGAGCCGTCTTCTCCACGAGGCGGCCACTACATCACAAACGTCAACTGTGCGACTTTGAACCTGTCCACTATCAAACTATACACATATTTTATAAAAAATGATATACAATATACATATTAAAAAACACTTCATCGTATACCGCATATAGGAAAAAGAATAGTACCTACAACAATATTCCAAAATTGGGTAAGAACGACCTTTTCCAAACAACCTTTAGTGGAACGAGCTTGATTAAAGAAAAGTAAAGAAACTGGGCAGGGCATGCTAAATTCTAGATAAACATAAATCAATTTAAACGTAGATGATCTTACATACTATACACAGTTGTAAATAAATATATCTACTACGTTTCGTCATCATCATCTTCAACGGATGTCCTCTGGGAACATTCCGAGATAAGGTCATAAGTTTCCACGTTGGACAAATGTGGGTTGGTTATATTGCATACTGTGAGATGACACAAGATATCACTAATTTGCGACTGAAGTTTAAAATGTCAAATACACTGTCTTTCAGAAACCAGTTCAGAAATTATGAAATCATAATTATTCTATACTCAGTTATAATTATTCATATTTACGGCCTCGTTGGTCGTGTGGTTGCATGCGCGACGGTCGATCGGGAGGTCCTGGGTTTTAAATTCCGGGTTAGGCATTGGATTTTTCTAATTTAAAATTTCTCACCACCTATTCCATGGGACATAAACGTAACTGGTGACTCGTGGGGGTGTATTACACTTCTCTGCCTATCACTTCGGAAATTACAGGCGTGATGTTAGGTTTTAATTATTTAATGACTATTATAATATTATATAACTTATATTATATAGACTATTCTACGATATATAACTACTTATTATAATAGTCATAAAATAATTATGATTACAAATTTTCTGAACTGTTTCTAAAAGATAGTATTATTGAGATGTTATACTCTGTAAGTAGTCGCAACTGAGCGAATTACGTACATACGTACAACTGGTCTAATATACACTATATACATATACACATATCTCCAAGATGTTCAGGCTAAATTCATCTGAAAAATACTGATTGTATAAAATAAATAAAAATAAGAATAAGAAGAATAAGATAAGAATAAGAAGAATAATAAGAAGCAGTGGTAGCCTAGTGGTTAAGAATTCAGCCTCTCATTCCGGGGGTCCTGGGTTCAAATCCATGGCGCGCACCTCTATATAAAAGTGCGTTTTAAGTTTAAATATCACTGATTGTATAATAAGTCAAAAAGGCATAGTAATGCGTTGAGGGTATACCCTAGAATTTATACCTACTTCTAGTAATGAAATTACGACTACATACATATATTGGCCTTCACATGGAACGTTCAATCTTAGCGAACATATTAACAATATCGGCCGCACAGATGAGCTCACACAACGTCTATAGGGATGATTAACCCCGGGCAACGACCTGGCGTGAGTGATGGTATTAGTTTCGTTGCGAAACAATATTGACGCTCGTAAAGAAAATATTTACCGTTAAGTCTATTGCTAATAGTGATCATGCCGATCTGCATCAGGCTGTAACACTGCAAATATATGTGTAATAGATAATATATGTAAATAAGAAATAAAATATGTAAATAGACGAACATAAAAATGAAAAGACAAACATATTCGCGTTTTCAAAACAAAAAAAACTACAACATCACGCCTGTGTTTTGCCGAAAGCGTAGGCAGAGGAGTGTAGTACTCCCCAACGATTCGCCTGTTAACCTAATGTTTGCGATTCACCTGATTGGGATGTGAGTTTATTACTATACGCCGGTCAAAAATCTAGACACCGAGTTACTGCTCAGAATTTCAAATTAGAAAAACTTAATAATATCAGACCTGGGGATCGAACCCCGAACCAGGCTCAGCTAATGACTAGACCAACGAGACGGTCGAAGAAACCTATCAAAATGATCGTTACCGACCATTCTGAAAAGTATAATAATTACCTATGTGTTATAGTCGGAAATGTAATCCACCTATAAATAGTACTAATACAAGTAAAATTAACTTATGATAAATGAAAGTATACTTTTATGACTAAATTAACGAAGGAGTGTAAATAAGTTCATTCTATGCCTAACCACGTCCACTCCACGCCGCAGCGCGCGGCAGACTGAAGCTAGACGTAGAACGTAGAGCGTAGGGCGGCCGTAGACACAAGCACCTGATCAACGAACGGATAATATAGCGACTATATACATACACAGTACTTTTTACTTTTCATAAGTCGATTATGTTTTCAGCCATGTCGTATACTTACATTAAGTATATTATTCTCATATTATATTATTGCCTTTATCATTATCTCTTCACGCCAGCTCCGTTACAGAGTGGACAGAGGACATCGATTATGTTGTATCCTAAAATGCTAATATTATAATATATTTCAATAAATAGGTCAAATTATTAATGTTCTTAGTCCATAAACAAGAAAATCGGAAGAAAAGAATGATATATGAGTCTTAATTATAATGTTTACTCAATAATTATCGAGACTAGATTTATATACCATTTATTGTACAGTAATAAGCAGGAGTAACAAAGGGCGATCTTAATGCCCACTGACAGCTTCATCAGTCAACTCTTCCAGAATAGTATTTAAAAATATATATAATGAATCCAAAAGGGAAGAAAAATACTACAGATATTAATTAGGATTAATAATAAAGAAATGTCAAGCGCGAGAAAGTAGAGATTATAGTGCAGACCCACTAATGTGGGTAGAAATTCATGAGCATTATACTGTAGACGAATTTATCTTGTATAGCATAAGCTCGTCATCCACAGACTACGTTATATGAGCACGCGGTGACTCACTGTGTTTGTCTATGATCCAATCTGTAATTTAAAACAAGAATTCAAGTATAATATTATGTTATATGTAAACGTATTTATGTACTTTGGAACTGGAACAAGGAATATTATTACTATTTTATATGATTCAGCTAGTTCTTTCACGGGGTAGGCAGAAGGTAACACTCGGTGCCAAAGTACATATTTGACGCTTCTTCATCACTCATTACTTTGCTTACACGCGCACATCAGTTTTGGAGACTTCTGACTCTCCCATCAGGCGATAACTGATCTCGGTCATGATAGGTAGGTAAGTCTTCATCTCTATTGATACCTACATCCCTGAACATTCGCACCGTGTATCTGTATGTCATTCCTTCATATTTCATTCATTATTTTTCATGGATATAAATACGGAAATGTATGATATGGATTTGATATACAATGATAGTAGATATAAAATGTTTTTCAATTGCCAGTATAAGGTACCACGGTGTTGTTGCTGTGATACCTACTCGAATTGTAAAATCAGAGAAACAGTCTAAACTAAACTAATTAATTTAAGTGGTCGAGCAGACAGGCTCGAACCTACTAAGCTATGATAAATACTTGTCATATCTGAAATAGGGTAACGCGTTTGCTGGAAAAGGTCTTTGAACTGTGCGTAGAACTAATTGTTGGTGAAATTTCAGTCGAAGTGTCGAATTAGCCAAAGTCAACCCTTATGTTCAAGCGCGGTGTAAATTAAAAAGCCTCTAGCGAAAGAGTATTTCGATTTTCACAAAGAGCTTAGTCGGCATCAAGTTGTGCCTATATCCTCACGGAGGGTTAAAGTATTACCTAGTCTGTCCAATATTTGATGAATTATTTCGCTTATACAACTTTGACAATTATTATTCAGGATTTAGGCATTTGACCATGGGCGCGCGCGTACATCACTTTTTCATGCCTCGTATTTCGCGCGCTTTTTTCGATGTTTATTAGATAAAGACAAAGTGCAATTATTTAATTACCAATTACATCTATAAACATATGCAGCTAATAAAACAATTATAATTTATGATCATATTACAACTGTTAAATGTTTTACCATTGTAATGTTGTCAAATTTTTAATCATCTCAAATACACGTAGGTACATGTCCTAATGTTCGGATACACACTAATTAATTATTATTATCACACATTTATTTATAAACCTATAAAAGTGACATGGTACCAGTCAAAATTCCGTCTCCATTTTAACGACTACGATAGAACTCTACATGTTTTAGCGTTCTAATGTTAACATGGTTTTCAAACCAAAACAGGTTAAGCACGGTTATTAAGCAACACACCCACAGCAATAATGATTTTACAAATGTATTCTGGACTACCTCTTCTACGAATCTTATAATACATACCTACATAGCAAGCGCTGGTGTTCATTTAAAATCGCTTTGAAAACAAACTGTCTTTACGTCACCGTTCCATAATTATATATGAAAAACCTTACATTTTGTTATTATGTATAATACACATTCTTAAGCTAATGTAGAGCATGTTTAAGCCAAGGACGCTGAGCTAAGTCGCGGTGATTAAAGCCAAATAATACCCGAACAGTGTTACCCTGTTGCGGGTTTTAACTAGACAAATGTGCGAACAGCAGCGCTGTGTTCAGCCAGGGTTTAAAATTAGCCTAATAAAAAACGTAACATCACGCCCGTAATACCCACAGGGGTAGGCCGAGGAGTGTACTACACTCCCACGTTTCCACAGTTACGTTTAAGTCCCATGGAATAGGTGGTGAGCGTATTGCCATTTGCCATACACCGGGCACAATTCCAAACTTCGAGTCACTACTAGAAATTCTAAACTAGAAAAATCCAATAGCACCTGACCCGTGATTTGCACCTCCCGATCGGCAGTCCTGTTTGCAACCGCTCGACCAACGGGGCAGTCAGGTTCATCAATAAATATATTAAACCATATACATGTAAAACTTAAATCTTCTCAATCTAAGCCAAGAACTTTGTAACAGTGGAACGATAAAAAGGGGTGATGTTCACGGCATACTCGTACTGAATTTATGCAAAGAGCTAAGTCGAGAAAATAGACCAAATAAACTGATTACTTAACCGAACTTTCGTTACATACAGACCGTTGTCGACCTCTCGCAGAGTAACATTGTCTATCAACTTAGATAATAATTTGTACGACCTTAGTTAAACTTCACAAATTGTCATCTGGACCCAAACTTGACTGAGCTTGTCCTATAGTAATCAGACAGCTAACATTGTGCATATACAAACTTCTGTATATTCTAACATACATACACAATTTAACATTCGGACACATAACAGATATTCGTATTATCACACCAAGTGTTTGTCTGAAGTGGAAATCGATTATACGACCGTCAGCTCAACATTACAGTATTCACAGGATCAAGAGGTCAAATAAATATAATTTAAAACAATATACACTGCAGTCTCATATCATAAGTAACACCAATCAATAAAATATACACAGTATAAACAAAACAGTGTGTCTAATAAGTTGATAAATTCGAATATCGCATCAACGATGGCAGGAGGCCTCAGTCTCCGCACAGGATGTAGCCTGTAACTTGACACTATATTTTCACAAAGCAACTTCGACTGTTGTACTGGGGAATATAGCTCTTACGACTGTAAAAATAAGTTTGATATTGGTGAATTAGATGAATTCGAAGTACCGAATAATTTTGCGTTCGTTAATAGCCACTTTATAGGTAGCCTCGCATCTGTCTCTTCCTATCGAATCATCCTGTTTGCCACTCGAGCACGATCACACGTTTTTCTAAAGTTTTCGTCGGGATGTGATCTATTTTTAGCGCAGGTGCGGCGTGTACGGGTGCGGGGGTGGCGGGCCAGTGGGGCGTGCTGGTGTACGCTGACAGGTACTTACTGCACTTCCGGCGAGAGGGTATTTTGAAAGTTTTTATTGTAACACTTAGATTTACAGATTATAGTAAATACATCTCACTTTATTGTAAAAAAATGCTATATTTTAACTTACATTTTCAGATGTTATTTGACACTCAGTGCTCTTTGGCTACCTCGTAAGGAAACTGACGTGACGATAAATAATAATATTTTTTACTGGAATTAAGCTCAAAAATAATCAAAGTAATAATAACTTCAAAGTGGATATTGAGACATGAAAACTACAAACGATTTAATGATACATATGCATTTTACTCTACAGATGCGTAAGCTGTTTATAATAGTAGAACTCTTGAACCATTCACAGAGAGTTCTAGAACTTTTAACTTATTTTAAACTATCATTTTAATCGTTCTCGTTTAAACGTAACTGGTGAAACGTGGAAGAGTACTACACTCCTTTGCCTATCGCTTCGGGGATTACAGGTATGATGTTACGTTATTTTAATCGTTCTTTAGCAACCTCTATGAACCAAACGTCGCGTGGGATTTCATATCAACTACAATGCGATGACACGGTACTAAACACACTAAAAGAAAAAATATTTTTCCAGACGATTTATATTTGTATATAAAATATTACATATTCATTTCTAAAGATACTGAAATAGCGAATTAAACATATGAGCTGTTTGCACAACGAACATCCCGAAGGGCTGAATAAGCTTTTGAAGATAAAACCTTAAGTTTAAATTAACAGAGAGATAGTCCTTCAGAGATGACCGGCCAGTTAACTTTACCCCGCCCAGAGCAGGAGGTTAAATTATATTTTTATACTTAGAATATTATAAGATGCGCCTGTAAAATGAAGATTTTGTAAAATTTTGAAATATTAATTTCGAAATATTTAATCAGGTATGTATGTATATACCGAACTATTGCACTTCCCTGGGTTAACGGGTAGAAAATTATATTCTGCACAGAGTCCGTCGTTTCGTAACAACCTCGAACGATAAATATATGAACATAAAAACGACCATTTATTAACCTATACAAACGCATTGGCTGTTTGCTCTTTGATTTACCATTAGACTCTTTTCATAGTCTTAATGTAATTTATAATAAACTAGATTTAATAATTTCTTATTTGCTTATTATTGGGACTTGATTTTTTTGTTATTTTATTGAAATGTGCTCGAATATTTATGTGTTATCACTTTTGATTTATGATTAATTAATGACCACTTGACAAATAGGCAATCAAGGTTAGTTTGCCTACCTCTTCGGGTGGACACGGACGTCATGTTACGTTCATAAATTAATAATAAAACTTAATGATAATGATTTGATGCTACCGACCACATTATTGTTGATGCAAATTAAGCAAGTCCTGAGTCTCAGTGTAGGTCTACATGTATATATTTAATATTTCGCTTTGTCAAACATCTGGTTAGCATAAGCTCTACCTAGTTAGGCATTTACATAAAATAAAATAAATATATTAATATTTGGAGATACTATAAAACTTTATTTACAACAACTTCATTTGCAATATATTTGAATATGAGACAATTGGAAAATCGTAATAATAATATTAAAAAAACAATATTTCTAAAAAAAAAGTTCATCTATAATGTCCTTGTGAGGCATGGTTCCCAAAACACTGGCAGCATTACCCCGCTGAATTATAAGGCTAAGCCTCTGTGCGACG
>DWEE01001585.1:0-12986 GCA_018245755.1 Parelbella macleannani
CTTGGTACCGAGACTAGACGAGACTAGAATAGGCTCGATTTTGGACCCGTTGAGGGCGCACGATGCCACTGAGAGATTAATATGTATGTTAATAATGTCGACTGCATCGTTGGTTGCGTGGTTGCAAACTGGACTACCGATCGGATAGTATTAAATTTTTCTAATTTAGAATTTCTATTGGTGACTGTAAGTCTGGATCGGTGCCAGTATGGTAATAGGTGTACCACCTATTCCATGGGACGTAAAACGTAACTGGTGACACATGGGAGTGTACTACACTCCTCCGCCTACCTCTTCGGAGATTACAGAAGTGACGTTACGTTTTTTTTTTAATTAGCGATTATTGATTTATTTTTCAACTTAAGGCAATTGGTTTTAACAAACACAAAATAGACAGATGTCGACACAGAACAAAAACTTGCACTATTATATCGGTCTGATGAACAACATTACTTGTACTGGAGTTGTACACACAAATTAACACCTCATTATTTCTATCCAATGGCCATACACGGCCGTATTGGACGGTACAGCTTTGTCGCGATACGTATGACTTGCCATTTACGTCTGGATATTCCAATCAAGGGTTACGTTTCTGTTTCAATAGACTATTATGCGCTATTACACTAATATGGCCGAGAACTTTTTGTGTTTATTCAATTCCCGAGCGATGTGATACGTGGCTGCAATGTTGACAAGCCAGATATAAAATCAACACAGGTTCAACGTTCCTAGCTCGTACATCTGGACGCGGGATAGTCTGGCGGAGCGGGATTACCATATAGTTATTGCATAATAATCCTGGCAGCAGATGCGAGAGCTGATTGCACTCGATATATTTAGCTAACAGGTGCTGCGCCACGTGGTCCGCAGGGTTGGACACAAATGACAAATATTGCATCAACCACTAACTAATATTCGCGAATATTGCGTACATGTCCATCAGCACAGATAATTACACCTGCATGCATGTGTGTATATTAAAGAAGATTTTATTAAAGAGGAAACGTCTTAATGTAATTAGTACCTACATACTGTTTGCAATTAATTTTAGAATTTCCATTACAGATTGTAATTTCATTACGGATTTTTGATATATCGGTGTTAAATAATCAAAAATGTCTAAAGCAGCCTTTTTAAACTAAGTAGGTATAACTTCATTCTAGCAGTAATAACAATAGTCATGCCATGATTTTGGAGTAGGTACCTAAAGATTTTAGGTGCCAATTTTTTTTTCATTATCGTCATCATGATCATCAGCCTTTCTCAACCCTATGTTGACATAGACATAATATCCTAATGACTGCTATCGCGCGGTATCCTGCCACATCAAGCTTTGGCGTACAGTATCTATGTCGCAAATCGTCATCCCACCTAGCTTAAGAGAATTCTACATTTTTTTTGTATCAAACGGTTTTATAATCCCTCTAGGATATACACTTCTAAATTATTTATTTAATTCCGATGCTTTTTATTGTTCCACTGTTGGACACGGATCTCCTCACAGAATGAGAGGGCCAAGGTCATAGTCTGCCATGGCACACCACAAGGTTACCACTGTTGGTATAATTATATACATAGATACATTTTAAATCGCCAGCCCTATTCGTGCAGTGGCTTGTTGAACTGGATTTACCAGTTGTTGCGATTTTATTATGTTGCCATTGCATAATCATTACCAATGTGATAATTGCTGTACGTCCACATCCTCGTAACTGGAGGATACTTAGTGATTACACAGACACTCTTGTTCCTTTTGCACAAACGACATCTGTTTATAACGAGCAATGTAAACAAAGTGGCTTTAAACTGCGATAATTTTCCTCAACACACTTCCTAACATTCAGGTTTTGTGCTCGTTAAAATTTGAAAAAAGAACACATTTGTTCTTTTTAAATACGTGCAGTATTTTTCTTTTATATATGGTTAATGTGCCCGTGAGTACAAATATAATTGTCACAGACGAAAATTGAAGGAGATTCAGAGACGAAAGTAATTAGCATTGCCATCTTTAACTTTTTATACTTTGACTGTTGAATGCGAATTTTTCCGAATGTAAAAAAACAGACGAAAACACGGATTAATACGAATTTCTGGACATTATTCTTAAGAATTCGCGTCACAATTCTTAACACGATTTGCTAGGAATAAAACCACTAGAATCATTTTATAATTTTACTATCTGCTTAATAAATATTGTTTACGTATAATACCATTTTGTTTATTTGTAATTTTGTTGCAATTGACATGCTTTGAATTCACCATCATCAAAGCAGTGATAGCCTAGTGGTTTAGAATTCAGCATCTCGCTTTGGGAGCCCTGGGTTCAAATCCATTTATAAAAATGTGTTTATAAGATTAAATATAACCTTCTGTAACGGTGAAGGAAAACATCGTGAGGAAACATTACTTCGAGCACACCTTCGAGTATGCCAAAAAATCTCTATAGCGTGTAGAATCTGTCAATCCGCCCTTGCCTAGGGTGGGAGATTACAGTTTTAACCCACACATTCTGAGAGGAGACCCATATACAACAAGAAGCATGATAAAAGAGTTGAAAAAGAGAGAAAAATCCATCGTAAACTTTACTGTCATTGTCTTTTTAACACTTACACTTCCGAACACTATGGCAAATTAAATCCTAAAACCTAATACTAAGTTTAAGTTTTAAACCTTTTAATAAAAACATGATCACGGATTATTCTAAGCCATTTCAGCTGGAGCGTGTATGAAATATAAACACGTAATGGCATTTTAATAGCATAATGTTTCCTTAAACCATTAATGTAAGCGCACATCCAGCGACGTGCGTAATGATGTAGCCTGTCGCATACTCATTGCCTAACGCGAACAAATCGATAAACAAAAACGAGCGGCCGGCGAGCTGGTGCCATGATTAGAAACAGATATATGAATCAGGCGCGCAGGTGGTACCTTATAGAAAAGTTTTTGCAGTGATAGGAACAGCTGCCGCGCGAAAATTGCCAGCCCCTATGCCCTCTTCCACTCATAATCTAGGAATTAATAGGCTATAGCTAATGACAACATGGAAATGCAAACGTTTGGTCAAACATAACGCAATTATCGCTGGAGACGTTAGAATCGCGTCGGACGCAGCGATACGGGCGCGCATGTGCTGCACTGGGCAGTGTGTGGCCGGCATATTTTTTATCTAAACGTTTAAAATTAATTTGTGTTCCTTGAAAACGCTTATCCATAGCGGATCTCATATTTATAATAAACCGCTGATACATGTTAATGCGTCATTTGCATAATGTGAGAACAATTCTTAATTCTGCATCGTTATAATTCTTAGGAGTGTCGTTGATTTTGTGGTTGCTAACGCGACTGCTGACCAAGAGGTCCTGACTTCGAACCCGGGTCGGATATAGTGTTATTGGATTTCTCTAATTTGAAATTTCGAGTAGTAGCACGGAGCCTGAAATTAGGCTCGGTATATGTCAATAGCTCCTGGCTTACCTCCTATTACCCGAAGGGATGTAAGTACATACTACATACATACAGTAATAACTGCTGTAATATGAAAGAATGCTACATTTCCCTGTCTACACCTCTGGGAAATATATACGTGTAATATTATGTTAATTCTTGATAAACATTCTGTAATAACAGAAAATCTATTTTTTAAGTATTTTATTAACCCGAGCCAAATTACAATTGACAGCCGTCAATAAATAAAGCGAATCGGTTCAAAATATGTGCGGCGGGGCTTTTGTGCTGAAGCACATGCGCGCTCAATGAGGAGACGTACCCCACAAAACGCTTTTCATTCGTTCGTTTGAATCGCTCGCTCATTTTGCGCACACGCAAGATGAGTCAGTGAAGCCTGTCATAGAGTAACATCGCGAGCTACCTCTGCCCAAAACGACATGCCGCCAGTCCGCAAACCGAATAGGACTCTCTACCATACTTAATATCAATTAATGTATTACATATATCATTTAAGTATATGTACTATGATACCCATGTTCACTTCCACCACATACACAACTATATCAATTTTCTAAGAAACGGTAGTATAAAGGAAAAATAGAAGAGGAGACAACAAGTGAAAGCAATATGCTTATGCCGAACTCGTATTTTATTTATTTTTTAAATTTAAAAAAAAATTACAATTACAATAAAAATATAAAAATATTAACAGCACCCAGATAAAGTTACCGTTCAGTAGACATATACATTAATAAATGTAATTTCTTTATTATAATTCTTAGTAACGTGCCTTTTTGAGATTATATACTAAGAATCGATGTGGTTACAGTGCTTCTAAGTAAAAAAACGTTTATTCTGTAATTATAATGTAGATAGTAACATAAGAAGTAAATGGTGAGTATGGTCACCATAAATTGTCATTACTTGCATGGGTAAAAGTTCTTGACAGCCGATAAAGTTGATCGTTCGACCAAAATTGAGGTAAGATTGGTAAAAGAATAATAAAAACTAAAATATACCGTCTTGTATCTTAGGATGAGTAGGTATATCCAACAATGTACAACTGGAATTAATAAATCAACAAATGAAGCCATGAAACACACTATACAACTAAGAATACCTTTCTGAACAATAATAATAATAATAAATATCTTTGTACATCTCCACATAACCATCTGACCCCAAATTATTTAAATTTTTTTTCATACTTAGACAATCGAACATAAGGTTCTGCTCGTCATACATATCAAAGAATAAAACCTACAATCTTCAATTCAGCAGTCAGACTCACTACCCCAACGAGTCAGTCACCACTAAAACTTCAATAAAATTAAGCCCAACATTTCCAAAAGCTGCAAAACGCTCTCGGAACTTCCTTAATCTTTGCCGTCGCGTAATTAGTAGCGGAGTGCGCGTTGTCTGTCAGGAATGCTATTGAGAGGAGACAAATGGAGGAGGCCCTGAGCGCGCGGCCCGATCAATGGGGTATCGTGTGTCGGCCACCTGCGCGACCGCCTTTATGCCGATGGGATGCAGCCTATGCGCTGCTTCCTCGCTCATGCTGCTGGATATGTGCAGAATTTTAAATACTCAACCTACTTTTTAAAATGCTATCGCACTTTACTTACACTAACAACTTATACCTGCAGTTGACAAAGAGATAAGCTTCGGTGAATGCGCAACTAACATTATTAACAGTTCTTATTATTAATCGTTATTAATTTGTCATAATATTACAGAATCGTTAAATGACAATCTAAAGGAAATTAAAAATAAGTAGGTACATGATATTATTATTTTCTTCTTTTTTTTATTCTCTTCATTGTATTTAGGTAAATTCAATATTTTAACACGTAAACGTAACATCTCGCCTGTAATCCCCGAAGGGATAGACAGAGGAGTGTAGTAGATATACTGCCACATTTCACCAGTTACGGTATAATATGATCATATTATTGTAATATGGTCGTTATTAAAATGAAGTCGTCTGGCTACATGTAAAAAGTCATAGACAACTATAATGAAGTATTTCAATACCAATAAAAAGTGAACGAAAAAACTATAAATAGTGAACTATGAACGCGAATGAATAGCAATAAATACAAAATTTTTACTATTCATTCGTTCAGGAACTTAGTTAATTACAACTAACCTTTACTAGGAACCAAACAAACAATAGCAGCCATTTATATTGAGCTATTATAAAGTTGCGACTTGGAATCGAACCGCAAATCGTCAGATCTCACACGGAGATACGCTCCCCCGAGCACCCCGCTGGCTCCTGAGAACCTCACTCATTACACCCTGTAGCTATAAAGTTAGTATCGATTACTTGAAATTACCGATGTGTACCATTATTGATATCGATATTATCGTAACGCTTGTGGTTGTTGTGGGACATTTTCCACAATTTTTGACGATTTACTTACCCACGTGATATTTTGCTTTTTTACTGCTTTGCAAGCGAAAACAGCTGCTGGTCCAACAAAGGCTGTGGATTTTATAAATATTGTAACCGTGCACTGTTATAAAGAATATATCTAGACCACGTGTAACATGTCCTTATAAATGGAATATATGACATCCAGATTAAATAGAGTAAAAATTTTAATTGAACATGAAAATGGCGGAAAGAATTTAGTCTTAACTCGAAAAGGGTTGAGACTGGAAAGAGTCGGTACGGTATGTACAGTAGTGGGCCGTAAAAAAATGTCAATAATGATGAAAATGGTGATAAAAATGGTTTGGCGGTAAAGTTGCTACCACATCAAGAGTTAAAAGTGATCATGACCATAAATTTTACTTTTCACTCACGTCGAGATAACCGCAGAAGTGTTCGTATAATAATATATTGGGACATCACACCCGAACATTTGATCCCAAAACAACCAACGATAGAACGTGGATAATGGTAACCAGGTGGTTTATTAAATACATATAGATACATACATAAATGTACATATAAGCATATACTTACAAATATATTTTTTTTATACCCAGACGCAGAAAAAATACCGATAAAATCTAAATAAATTGTATTAAATGTAAGAAAAGCCTTACATTTTCTGATAAATTACAAGAATTAAATCTACGCAAGAATGAAGACGATATCCAACGAAACTCTCAAAAGTCCTCGGATAAGATTATGCAAAACTGGGATATACAGTTACGCTGACTTTGAGCCCTAACTACTATTTATAATAATTGTTTCAAAATTTTAATCTTCTGCTTGAAAGTGTGTATCTAATTAATATCTATATAAAAAACATCGATTGACAATATGTAAAGTACTATTTAGTGTCTATTTCAGCCTGGGATACTTTTACGCGGGAAACGTGGTCAAGTACGCGTCAATGGCGTATAACCCCTGAAGTTCATTGGCAGCTCACTTAATGCCGGTCCTAATGGAGAGATTGTGGGAAAGGGCAAAGACAATGGCGATTATATCATGGTAATAGCTGCTATCGAGCATGGGGTGGCTGAATTACTTGTTACTTATCAGCCAGGATTAGTCAATCCAAGATAATCAGGTGTTGTGTTTTTGAGAGACGGTAGGACGATATTTTTCTTTTCTATGAAGAGAGCCGTGTTATTTAGTAGACTCATAAAGGATAATGACGATGAGGTTGACATCAGGATGGAAGATTGAGAGTGGAAGACTTCTTAAAAAGAAAGTAAGTGCATAATAGGACTTCAAAAAACAGTAGGTAATAAGATTATTTTTGATTTTAAATTAATATCTGAAACTTAGTTTGACAATTCAAAAGTGGTTGCAGTGGTAGGCTGCAGTGGTTTTGGTATAGTGCTTCGCGTGTACATTTAAAATGTAGTGTTCTTATAAAAAAACGTTTATTTGAAATAATTATATTAAAAAAAGGATAATCTATCTTTTAAAAACAATTAATGAATGTCTTGTCACCGATCATCACAGTATAGTCTATATTACTTACAATACCTATGTTCTGATCGTAAAAATGTATTAAGTCGTCATACAATAAACTTTCTACTCAAACACACTACAACCTCTTTAATCTTACAATGCATATTCAACTATAAAGACCAGATGAAGCATAAACATCTCAATGTACACAGCAATAAAATTCAAATTTCTCTGCGTCGTACTGTGAATTCTATAGAGGGGCAATGAATGCATTGTGTTAATATCACAATATGGCGCTGTCAGTTAATTGGAATAGATTATGGGAATAAAGGGAAGAAGTGTGTTTTCCAGCGGCGAATGCTCCCGAGGGATGCTCCAGGGACGATCATTTTATACACTTTTTATCAAGTCATCGAGTGACAATGGCGGGCGAGCGGATTATCACAATATTTGGCGGCGGTCGTGTGCCACCGCTCCACAGTTGAGAGCGGATGCGGTGTCTAACAATGCGGACACCAACACGCGGAACATGTTTAGCATGTAATTAAGTAGTAATCCTACGAGGAAACATTCAATTGCAACAGCAAGTATTCACCTGCAAAAGGTTAAAAGATTTCCGTAAAAAGTTGTCTTAAAAGTTTAAAACACTGTATAAAATATAAAAAAATAAATTTTTCTCAATTTCACTGTCTTTTTATATACATTCATAAGATTATATTTAGATAAAAAATGATTATTTTAGACTATTTTAATATACATTAACTTAACCCCACACACCTTTATTAACAATTCTAATAGAATACATAGAGACTCTACAACTACTGCTCTACACTCTACATACCTACACCATTGCCATGCTAAGATCAATGTCACGATCACATCAATAGAATCATAGAAGCCCTAAAAATGTTATTAATGAACCGCAATTGGGTGTGTCGGTGTCGGCGTGGAGAAATCTTGACCTATATCCCGCCCGCATGCCACGGCAGACGGCGCGGCTACTGACTCATCAGCACTGACCGCTCTCAAGAGCTCCCATGGACAGACGTCATCACTGTCTAGAGTATAACAGGAACACCCGCATCAACAGCGAGAAGCTTTCTACAACGCAATCTATACGTGCCAATAACTATGCTTAATTAAATATTATCTTAATAAAATTTTAAGTTACCTAATTAAATCTTTGATTGCCTTGTTGGCCGAGTTTATTGCAAGCCCAACTACTAATCAATAGGCCCTGGGTTCGATCCTCAGGTCGGGTATTATTGGACTTTTCTGTCTTGTAATTTTTAGTTGTTTAGGGGATGGATTTGTGCCCGGTGCATGGCAATAGGCTCACTGCCTATTTCATAATGAACGTAAACGTAACTAGTGAAACGTAGGAGTGTACCTATGTACTAAATGCCTCTACCTACCTACTTCTTCCTGGATTATAGCTTGTGTTACTGTTGATTACAGGTTGTGTAACAGGTGATGTTACGTTTTTATATTAAATGCGTCGCCTAAACTCATGGATTTTTTTAGAATCGTCCAATTATTTTTGGACTTATCATAGTTCCTTCGTGGGCTGCCGCCGGTAACGAGGTGACCATGAGGAATGTACATACTATGTATATTAATATACTACAAATAGTAACATAGGCACTATATCCATTACATTGTTGGATACCGACTAGATGTAGCTGATAAAAAGGAGCCTACCTTTTGATTTTCACTAAACATCTTAAATAAATCTCTTAACCGCCGCTGTACTATTTGGATGGTGTGCTATGGAATCCCAATCACTTTTGACAGAAGATTCATATTTAGAACCAAGAATGAAAATTATGCAACTTCACTTATGCAAGTAATCAGTAGAATCAACTTTAACAGAGTTGCAATCTAACAGAATTTAAAAAAGTGATAAATGCAGAAGCATATCAGATCTGTAAGGAGGGACATATTAAGCTCCCATGGGCCCTCGATGCTGTCTGCCTAAGAGAGCTTCCGTAAGAGAGCTGGTGTTACGATATAATAATATAATAATTTACTGCAATTGTTATATGCCCTTAAAAGTGTGCGAGTTGTTTTTGCACAAGTGACAATAAATCTAAGGGTTACCTAAAGTCAAAGCTAATTTAACTTTCACTGATCTTATCTAATACCACAAACTATAATAAGAAATCCTTAGAGACTGAACTGGACAAAGTAATCCTGTAAAAAGTCTATGCAATCAAAATAATTCTGAAATAGTTGACAAATAACTTCAATAAGTTCTTTTTCAACATAGGTACATAGCCCGCATCCATCTCGCTCGGAAGAACGCAACGGTACCAACTGATTCATCAACGATACCGTCTTCAAGGGTTCCCATGGGCTCGCGAGACTGTCTCGAGTGGATATTTCATTCATACAAGATGCCTTGGAAGTCGGATGTCACATTAGTTCAAGTTACATCATACATAAAAAGATCAGTCGAACATCCACATACATTATCTAGGTATAACATTAGTGTTATAAATGTGTTTCGATCTTGTGTGTCGCTTTTTCAGTAAATGGCATATTTGAATCCGTTTTCATTCTGAGAACATACTCGTGTTCAACGGTGAAGTGAAAATGCTGATGATGAAGTGAAATGATGATGAAATTTGAAGAGAAATATTTGTAAAAGGTAGTGATAGTACCTCTGGTTCTATAAACAAATCATCACAAAAAAATCCAAAATCCATTTTAATACCTAAACATTTCTCAACTTGCATCACTACACGGCAAATACTTATAAGTTGAAGAACATAACTTCCCGGAATCTGGGTGTTCTATTATAACAAAATAACCGATAAAAGTATCAAAGCGGCCGAATTACCGCGTGAAGGCGTACATCGTAGAGCCTGACATTTTGCGGTAGAAAAAAAAAACAAATAAAAGATGGTACAAAGCTAACAAAGCTTTGAAGATGCGCAATAAAAATGCAATAATGCGTTGTTGTGTGCACTGGTGGAACGGCACAATGTGCGTGACGCGTGACAATGGACGCATTGGCGCGTGCGCACCCGGAACGCACCTTGTAGCGCATGCGCCTGCGCTACGCGTTGTGGCCGCGGATGGCGCCGCCACTTCTAACGATACTATTGAAAAATAGTAACCTGAGGAAGTCATTTGGACACGACCATAAGAAGTCCAGAAATAGTTTGGTCTTTATTTGAAATTTGTCTATTTTCACATTATAATTATGTGAAATATTTCAATCTTGTTGCTGGACTCAATGAAGCTTATAGGATTTAAACATCGATAAAATTATGTCATATGCTCCCTGCCAACAATACCTAATACTTAAATTAAAACTAAACATAATTGTTAATTTTTCTTTATATTTAATCTAAACAACGATAGATGTTTAATAAAATAAAGTTACATATTATATGACAAGTATTTTTAACAATCTTTGGCCTAAAATTGCAAAACCAGTATTCACGGTACAAGAAATACCCATTCTAAGCTCCCTTAAACTATTGTGAGTACGTCAGAAAAAACAAGCCTATAAACGAATAAAAACTCCCCAAAACGCGTTCAATAGAAATCTTCATCGGTCTATTGTAGCTCTTTTTTTGTGATATTTGATTTGTTACTACAAATAGCGTATATGAAAAGCGTTTAAGGTACTTAATGTCCAGTAATTGGCGATCAATAAGGATCAGTGGGCACATTGTGTTTAATATCGTGTGGCTATTGTCCGAATGGGGATTAAAAAAACGAAAAAAGCCAAGCAAGCACCCGTCAAACTCACAATGCCAAGCTGTCGAAAGTTGTCGACCAGATTAGATTTTTTTAATAACCAGCGTTAAGTTGAATTAAAATTATTTTATATTATTCTGTCAACATAATTTCAAATCCTGCTTTGTAATTAGGTTGAGTTCATGTAAAGGTTATGAAAAAAGTTCTAATCACGATACAAAAAAAATCTAAATTAAATAATGACTATTGTTACATGTTACTTGTGAAAAAAGTTTTAACAAAAGCTATATTACTAGAAATAGTGGGGTACAATAACGAAAGTAGCTAAAATCATTCGTTACCATAATGATCTAACTATTATCATTTGTTATTCATTAAAACAAAATACCCATTTAAATTTTCAAATAAAGAACGCAAGGTGTAAACAACGGTTTTCATTAAACGTTTTATATTCAAACAGAGAAACCATCGCTCTACAGACGGCGCGCGGCTCCCACGCACTCTGAATAAGAAATATGAGCCGAACGGATACTGCTATTATCAAAACATTATTACAACACTCCACCAGCGCCCTACCAATGTAAAAATTAAACAACAATTGCCTTTAATACGCGCTCGCCGGTACCGACCCTCGGGTGGTTTTGTAAAAAATCTGTCAATCTGCTGCAGATCAATCATCCCCGCTGAATGGGCGGAGGGGTGATCCACGCCACAATCGAACTTCGCAGATAATAACGCCGGTCTATATTTACGTAAGCGCATCGGTTTGACATACAACATTGTGTGCTGACGCATCCCACACAGCGCTGGCCCTTTGACAATCACGTCTTTGTGAAACGGAAACCTGAGTGACGTTTTGCGACAAATGTCAAGTAGGCGGTTCATTATGGTTTAACCTTGTTTGTCGTGGAATTAAGCACTGCTCTGAAATAATATTATTTATCTACCAAATGCCCTACTCCTACTAACAATGAACCAGCCAGAATGAAGTTTTCTTCGCCCAAAACTTCATGTTTCTAAATAAGAATAATTAGGATGTGAAGTCCATAACTCTAAATGGCATTAAACGGACGGAATTAAGATATCGGACCAGGACCCGCACGGGATAGACAGAGGGCACGGAGTGCCAAATATCTTTGCAGACTTACCCTGCTTCTTCCACATTCATCACTCTCTTTCATTAATGTATAGGTACACATATGTCATATTATATAAAGCATATTAGTACAAAGTAAAGTACAGTACAGTAGATATTAGTAAAGGACAAACCTATTCGGATACACCAAAAATGGTTCAAAATGTATTTACAAACCTGTTACCTGCTTATTACCTACCCTCTGTGCACAATTCTTGTATGCTTGCTCCCTTAAAACATTGAAAGAGAATTAATGTAACACTACCTTACGCCACGGTTCATCTCATTGACAAGACATTCCACTTGCGGCTGGTCATGGTGTTCGAGAGGCCCACGTGTGGACACACCCAGACGCGTCCACGTGCCACCGCGTTCACGCGTTACGCACCGTGGGCAGGTAAGTGGTACTAATTCACGGCGCGTGTCACAAAACGTACATTCTTTACCATTTCTATTACATTTTTTTCGTTACAGGTAATATCTTGCAATTTTGCTAACTTTTAAGCATTTGATAATTGAAAACTTTGTTGAATAATTTGGAGAAAAGTATTTTAGGCGTTCCACATCTTACAAAGCTATGTTAGAGCTACGAAGCGTATAAAATCCAATCTACAGAGCTAGGATCAGCAGAGACTTTTCATCCCGCTGTTGACCACTAGCAGATGCTGGATACAAGCATTTTCATGCTTCTGAGATTATTTGAGATATTAATTTCTATACGTTGTATATTTTACAAGACCATTCAAAAAACTTGACATGTCGCTCGTGGAGCATCCTGAAAACTTCGGAATTATTTAGCAGCATGAG
>DWEE01001586.1:0-12981 GCA_018245755.1 Parelbella macleannani
TATGCTATAAATAATTTAAAAAACAATTTTTCAATGTTTTAGCTATGCTAAGCAAAATTTGTGAGTGTCTTAAAGGAGTACACAGTGTAAAACTTAATAGCAACACTACGTTGGATAGTCCTAAGAGAATAGGATTACTCTCATGCCGTATCTTAAAAATGTAACAATTTATGAGACGCATTTCGTTGTTATTTAGTAACTGAATATCTTCTGTATACAAAGATTTGTTTTGTCAAAAATTACTTAAAAGAAACATTCCAGCAACAGCCCGTTCACGCTCTATTAAAATTTCATGACATCAAGGTAAATAAAACCCCAAGGTCTAATAATTTCTTTTTTATTTTTTTCCGAAGGATTGTTCCACGTTATCCTTGTACGGTCGCTTATATTACATCAAAAGGAAGAAGTCCTTTTATTTATGAATCCCGTTTAAATATAAGAATTCGAGGCATTGTTAAATCAAAATTATTTATTTTAATTTTTGCCCTTTTACACTTGCTTGTTTTTTCGATTAATATAAAGGAGGAATATTACTTATTGATAACGTAAACGGTGTTTCGAGAAGTCCACGAATCGTATAGATTTAACGGTGTGAAAAATATTTTTATGAGACAGTAAAATAATTGAACAAAATAGTGCCTTCATAAAAGGTTTATAATCGCTCATTAATGAACAAACACTTAAAGATAAAATTATTCATTATCATTCATATTGCGGTAACCGTACTCAACATGTAGGTACTTTTTATGTATAAAATGTATATATATTTTGTATATAATAAACTAATTGGACTTTGTAATTGATAATTAATTAACGAATCATACGCACACCTTAGAAATGATAGAAATAAAAATATTCTCTAGGGCGTTCGAAGTCTGCCAACCCGCACTTAGTCAACGTGGCAGACTATGGTCTCTCATTCAGAGTGAGCAGCCGTGTCTAATAGGGGAACAAAAAAGATCGAAAGAAAACAATAATAATATTAAAGCTGTTTATTGGAAAATTAAATTATGTACCTATAAATATTTTTTCCTACGTTTGTCTGAAAGTTTTTGAGAATAACTCCAGCGCTTTTGATGCGATTTGATTTTTGTTATGTACAGTTAGACACAGATTTCTCATAATAATAAAGACATCAGAGCTTCGCCTTAACACAATTCGGTCGACGTCGGGTGACCATCGTGTAATTTTGTTATAAATACACAGCATCTTCACTTAACTGTGCACTAAATTTGCACTAAAATTATTTGTCAAATTGACATATACCTAATTAGAACAGAGTTTAAGCTATATTTATACTCTACAGTGCAATAAACGCTAGTCCAAGCTCATTATTTCTTGAAAAAATACACAAGCTTAAAGTACAATAAAGTAATGTATGTGACGTAAAACAAAGGTATCATTTGATAGAAGAAAATATATTGCATTTTTGTAGACAGTAGCAAGAGCATTGATAGATGTGAATAATAAAAAAATTGGTAAATTAATATTAAATAGTCGAGATAAACTTTGGACTGTAGTTAAGTTTTAAAATGAACAAGAGTTAGTCCGAGCGCGTTTATTTATTTTAAAACTGAAATACTCGTATGTTAGATGAGTGCTTTTATGATAAAACAAACATAAAATATACGAGTGTACTGATATAAGTTTGCAAACTATAAATCCGCCGGCTACGGAACTACTAAACTTCCGTTATGGACGTTAAAGTTTTTATCGAAAATTCAAAAGTAGAGTACAAAAATTCTATTGGCACAGTTCGATAAAACTTAACTCGACGACAATCCGGAAAATTTGCTTGATTTTAAATATATAATGCGATCCTTATTTTTATAATATTTTGTATGATAATAAAGTATGGTTTGTTGATTGCGAGCTTGTATTGATAAGAATTGAAACTTAAGTATCCATCTTGTTACTAACGTTGTAACACAGTTACTAACATTAGAATTACCATTTTTATGTGAAGAGAATAGCAAATGAGTAGACAGGAGATATAGCTGTTGCTATCCAGTTAACAGGAATAATCCCAATCATAGTGTTTCCGTAGTTAATTGTAGATGTAGGCGAGACACTGATTATGTCCAAAGGATGTGTGAGTCATGAAAAATATAAATGAATGTGTATCTATGTATTAAACTGACAAATATATAAAAAGGAACAACTAACTTAGGAATTATTGAAAACTATTTTAATTTAAAATAGTAGCTGTTGCTTTCGAAATATTGGGAACGTGTTTAACGGAGATGTTAAGTGTTTTGAAGTGCCACGAAACATTCTTTAGGAACGCGGCAAAGCAAACAAGGATATTGTTTTGTTACATTTGAACAATGTTGAAATTATTTACACTGGAATGGCGCTAGGAACGCGCAAACCGCAGAACGTTTAAAGTTAGTGACGCGTTTTAGTTATGTTGATAAGCGAGTAGCGAGCATGCGACTTGGAAGTAACAGGATCTTTAGTGATGGCCGGCTGCGTTCAGTTGCGAAAGAGCTCGAACACATTTGCATAAGCATCAAAAAATTAAAAATATATACATATATATACGCATGTAAATATGATGTGATAGGGTTAAAGCCTTAAAAAGGGAAAGCGAGAGGAAAAAACATTTCTATAACAAATCGAGGATATGATCGAGCTCAGTGGCGTGCTATTGGAGAGGCCTATTACCAGCAGTGGGCACGCGTCAATGATAATGATGGTGATGATGATGAACCATGGCACGTCGGGATAAGCGCGACCAAGCTGACCTTAGACGCTACTTGTATGTAAACAGTTTGTCGTTTATCGTTTACCCGTTGACAATATGGCTAATGAATACTATGTTACGTTTGGTCCCGAATGTTTACACTATAAATAAATTTCGCATATATTCACTTAGCCAGCAGTATCAGCCACACTGGCCACGTACAACCAGAATACTTTTCTCGCTTAAAAAAACATTTAAAAACAATTTACTTCAGTTTATTTTACGTATTTACACAAATATACAATGCAACTTTTAATATGCAAAAATTAAATATCAGAATACATGAATCTCCTCCTCCGAAACAGGATAGGCAAAGCTTGTTAATTAATTTTTCAAATGGTTAAAAATAAAACGGACAAGAATTTGAAAAGAACCATCCAATTTCGTAATAAACAACAGCAATTCCCATACAGTTACCCTGCAGGCTTTATTAATAAAATAAACCAGGAAGGATCTTGATGAAGACGATTTTCGAACATTGTGATAATAAACACTTAGGCTCATAATAGAAAAGTTTATTCACATTGGAATTAAGTTGAGTTTTCAATGACTCTGTAGTAGACTTAAATTTGTAGAAATTTACATTCTAATGTTGTAAGCAGTAAGGTTCCTTGATTTGATTTACTTTGGCAGTGTCTTTGTCATCTTGATTGGTGTATCTATATTTAACTAAATTTAAAAATGTTCTGATGTTAGATTCAGACTTCAGGTTACATGATGTCCCAGAACCAGTTATCTCCTTCAATTATTATTATGTTGTAAAGCGCGACTGCTGATCCAGAGACCCTGGGTTAAAATCCCGAGTCCAGTACTATAGACTTTTTAACTTGGATTTTCTAGTAGAAATTTCCAGTAGTGGGTCGAAGTTTGGATATGTACCCGATGTATTATAATAGACTCACCACCTGTTCCATAGGACGTAAAACCTAATTGGGAAACATAGGAGCGTACTACATTACTCTGCCTACCCTTTCGGGGATTAGAGGCGTAATATGAATAATATTAATAGTTTAAACGATTATGGTTTGTCGAATCTAATAAGAAAGCCACAGTCAGGCGCAGTTACACCAGTGCGTTCTCCTATTAATATGATTTAACTACGTATACCGTATTTATCTATCATCTATGAACGATTCTACGACTATATCTATTTAAGATTGTTAGAACGTTGTTTGATTTTGCTCAGAATGGCTCTTGCAGACTAGCGCATAATTGTATTGTCGTGTGTGTCCATTAGAAAAACATAAATAATATGAATCAAATCGAAAACATAAATAACAATAGGTATATTAGATTAGTAATGAACAAATCATATTTAAATCAGAATGCTCATTATAGTGCTATATGAAAAAAAGTCTTAATTATTGTTATACACAGATTTAGTACATACTAAGGCTACAGTTTAACCCAACTTGTATGTTCTTATAGTATAGGTAGGTATGCATATTTACATATTTGGTATTAGTGCTACGTGTATTTATTGATCTTACGTTTTTATTTAGCTCGTTACATTTCCATACACGTACGCAACGCAAACAATAATTCATTAACAACCCGGATGATGTCGCGCATGTGAAGTACCCACGCCACGATCGCAACTAGATGCGCGCGCGCCGCTCAGTAACCTTTGAACATCGTCAATCAACCGACCTCGTTATAACGCGATATTTGTGCCCTGCGCCTCATGCCACTGTGTCTCCATTCTAACGTTGTTTGTACTTTTAAATCTATTACTTTTAATTTTTACTGTGTATTACTTTAACTTTTTACTGTGTATGAACTCTGATTGTTCTAGGTAGATCGTTTTTGTGTACTGATAAAAAATGTGATCAGTGTTTGAATAGGCTGCCATTTTTATTTTGACAATAAATTTAATTTGCACTGCACAGTATACCCTATATTCATGTATGTATTCAACCAATTTCAAATTACCGGGGTTATTAGTTTAAAAAAAAAAATATTATTTCTATCGTTCTTGCCAATAATGAAATATACAGCAATATATGATAATGAAAAGCAATTTATTTTTCTTCTTTAATGACATCAATTTGCTAAAATCAAATCACGTGGCGACCCCTGTCAGTGATGAAATGATTTATCTTAGGTAGTTCATCAACATTTAAATAGTTCATCAAAACGTTTTGACTGTCTAGCGTTAGAATTTTCACAATGTATTTAGACAATTTCAACTCTGTCTCTCCTTCTTAGTCTTCCTATTTCTTTATCTAGGTCTATGATCATTTTCTGAGTGGTATCGTGTTACAATTTGGTGGAAAGAACCAATTGAACTATATACCTATCTACGTTAGTGACTGGTCGTAGCAAAGCATTTGCAACTAGTTTGAGGTTCACTACAGTCTATTTCATGTCTTGAATATAATAATCGTGTAGATAATAATCTTGTAGATAATAATTCTTTTGCATTAAAACATTCCACTCATATATTATATAAATATTCACTGTGTGTCACTTAAAATTGGTTAAGTATTGTTAATAAGATACTAAGGTCGTGACGGTGCCCTGTCAACACAATTAAGGTCGGAACACAATTTCGTAGACCCTCGCCCTCTCTTATGCAAAACGGAACTTATCATAACGCAAGGAAGCCTTACAAGTAATGGACGGACGCTCGTAAAACCTGTGAACGCTTAGCCTTCACCTTTGTTATAAGTCCTTTGCAATATTATCAACATACATACCTGCTATATATCGTAATGATAAACGTTAATTAAAATTATTTCAATTTAATAATATTATTAGATCTCAGTAGGTATGTTGTATGTAGGATTCTTTACTGTTGATTTACCCTGTCCTCCTTTTCGTAATAAGTATTGAATTTTTTAAATCGTGTAATCTGTGTAGGGTTTTAAATTTTTCTAGTCCTGGTTTTCCTTTTGTAAGAAAAAGTAAAACATTTCATTATTAATTTTTCTTTACTTAAACAACACAGCCTAGATATTCCGGCGATGCGTGAGTATTACGAGTATGCTTCTCCACATAATTAACATATTTTTCCAACAAAAAGATAGTGAAATACGCTAAAATATTAGTCACAGATAACTCTTCGCCGTGCGACTGAATACAACATACATGTATATTATCATCACACTGAAACCTTTTCAGTGCTGTGACGAGAGAACTTAGTCATTATTAGGTAAAAACGGGTCGCGATGTTCACATGTCCGCAAAGACGATTCTGAAGATGATTATGTAATATTAAATATAAATATTTGTTACAGAAAATTTTGTCACGGAAAATTTTTGTTATAAAATCCAAAGGAACGTAACCGATAAGTCCAATGATAGAAATGAGGCAATGCTGGCCGCAGAGTTATTTCTTTTGAAGTGTTTAAGGTCTAATCCCCATGAGTGCAGTGTGTGTCTATTAGTGTTAATATGACAAAAAGAATTAAAACACGGCTAATAGTATCCAAAATGAAATCTATAAAAGTGAAGTATGTGTTAATTGCAGCAATAATATTTTTGTTCCTCCTCTACATGTTTACGGATATTTGGTTGTTGCATAAACACAAGATTCAAAAATCGTATGTAAAATTAGAAAATATTGTCGTTCATATTGATTTGAAAGGCTCTCCGCCTAAGCTATCGTACTTGATATCATTGCTACCTATGCTGAAGAATTTAGGTGTTACTGGATTTTTGATGGAATATGAGGACATGTTTCCATACGATGGAAGACTTTTCAATTTGAGCGCTCGCAACCGATACGAGAAACCAGAGGTAACTAACATGTTTTCCAACACTACAAAAAAGAACGAAAATATATCCTCGGCAAATAAGCATTTAGGGAGTTATAGTTCAATAGTACTTAAGGCGTTTTTCTACAATTTTGTAAGAATATTGAAAGAAGATCCAAAAAAGTTCGTAAACAGAGATACTAGGATATGCTGTATTATTGTACATTGATTCGTAATAAAAGTTTGTACTGTACTGTCATTTTTTCTTTTTCAGCTTAAAGAATTTCTTACTATAGCAGTTAAATCGGGATTTGAAATCATACCACTGATTCAGACTTTTGGACACATGGAACATGTCTTAAAATTAGCGGAGTTTCAACATTTGCGAGAAGTTCCATTTTACCCGGACTCCATCTGTCCTAGCCAAATAGCAAGTAAAAACCTCATCAAAGATATGTTAGAGCAGGTATGTTGCGTAATTCACCATAAACAATCATTTGATTGTCTTTATTTTAAAACTTATAAAAAGATATGCGACCGACTCATTCGCATCAGTCTTCGTTCAATTGTCACGTCTCTTACGGAATTTATCTTTTCTTTATTACTTCCATTTCTTAATTCATTAATTCCTTCATAATGACACCAACAATATAATTTCATAAAGGAATATAAGACGAACAAAATAGAAATACATTATACCGAGAAATATTGAATTACGACTATGTACATAATTATATTTAATTACCAATTTTTCAAATTATCTTCATCTCGAGTTTAGGTCCGGAATGTTATGGTTCCGGAAGCTTTGATTAAAAATTCAATTTATTAATTAAACTTTAGAGAAAGACCAATGAAGCGTTGTTGAATAGTTAATTAGCGACCTTATGTTCAAGGAAGATTGTTAATTTCAGGTTATTACTCTCCACAACGATATTATGCCACTTAAACATTTACATATCGGCTGCGATGAGGTGTACAATATTAACAAATGTGATAGGTGCCGTAGTCGAAAAATATCGGATATGTAAGTGAATTAATGAAATTTAATTTTCTAAAAGTTACTAGTCAAAAAATATATGAATGAATGAACAATATTGAAGCTGTTAAACACTCCTAAGGTTCAAGGACCGTAAATAACATTTGGGGTACTCTGGATTCCTTTTTAACATGATAATCTCGTTATAAACCGAGCTTATTACGTTTTTTCAGGGAACTTTTTCTTGATCACGTAGAGACAGTGAAGGACATGGTAAAAGAATTTAATTCCAAAACTGTAATCCTTATCTGGGATGATATGCTCCGCAATAAGAATGTCACCGAATGGAACCGAATCAACAATTATAGCGACATTGAACCTGTTTACTGGGATTATAAAAATAAACTCGATTTATCTCATATCAGCCTTCTTAAATACCATAGCAAGTTCAAAGGGATTTGGATAGCATCAGCTTTTAAAGGCGCTGACGGCCGAATTGCAACTCTGCCAAATTTAAAACAGCGTTTCCTGAATCATTTAAGTTGGATGAATTCAATTCGAGGGTACAAGTTTGGCGGTGACAATACGGTTTTTAGTTTCAAAGGAATCTTTCTCACTGGATGGTCAAGATACAGTCACATGGATCCACCCTGTGAACTCCTCCCTTCGTCGATACCAAGCCTTGTTCTAAACTTGCTGGTGATTAAACGGTTTAAAGAAGGCATTCCGAAGGATTATAGATTTTTGTATCCCGACGACTTCTTTGCAACGTTCCTTCTTGACGGATTTAACAAACATTTACACTGTGGAAGTGCTATCAGTGTCGAATATTTCGATAATTACCTATGTTCCTTTGACGGTAATGAACTTTACAAGGTGCAAAGACTCAACGACGTACTCAACAGAAATATTACGATTGGCTATAACGATATCAACCATGGCCTACAAACAATCGACTTCTATGTCAACTCAAGCAATATTAACAGAGTCCTAATGGGAGCCAACATAGCTTGGTGCAACGAAACGTTAAGTGATTTATTAAAAATTGAAAAACAACTGGCACATGAGTTGTTTCAATATTATGATAAAGCATTCATTACCGAATATGTTAATTTTAAAACACATAATACAAAGAAAACGCTTTACAAATTATCTAAAGACTTAGCAAACTCCATAAAAACTCAAAGTTGGCCAAGAAGGCCTTATCGTGCTTAGCTGAAATAATAAAAAAAAATCCAATTTAGAATTTCCAGTAGTGGCTCGTAGTCTGGATCTGTGCCCGGTTTATGGCAATAATCTCACCACTTATTCCATGGGACGTAAACGTAACTGGTGGAATGTGCGAGTGTACTACGCTCCTCTGCCCACCCCTTCGGGAATTACAGGCGTGAAGCTACGTGTTAATAAATAGTTTTCATATATGTCCCTAAAATAAAGTAATAAAATCAACTTTCTGTATTTCATTACTGATACTTAATAGCTGCCACACCGGTCTATTTTACAGTAGTTACTATTGACGGCAGTACGTCTTAGATCCTAAAGACCCATGGTCGAGTGGACTGGCTATGATAAGGGCAGATCTATTTCCAGCAGTAGACTTTCATGGGCTGACAGATGGAGGAATCAATAAAACATTAAATTAGTCAAATATTTTTGTCAACTTTGACTTCAAAACAAATGAACTTGTCAAGTGATATAAGTAGAACCGTAGCGAAACAGTAAACAATTGATACCCGGATGACTACTATCGGGTTTTTTTAACTTTTAAGTCCTAGTCGTAGTTCGGAGTCTGGATTTGTACCCGGTGTAGGCCAACAGGCTCACCCCCTTTTCGTCATTGAGACGGAAACATACCCCCCAACCCCTTCGAGGTGATATAGAGGTGATGTTACGTTTGAAGCAGTAACATCTGTGCTAAGTACACCGGGTAGGGCGTTGGGGCAGCGACACATGAGCAATTTAGATAATAAAGTGGAAGCATTGAAATTCAAAATTAAGAAAACTACGCAAACGAAAGAGTACTGTAAAGAAACAAAAATATATATTCATTCTGCCGGGGCAGTTTGAAAAGTGCCAAATATGGGCATATGATAACAGTTATTGATATAATTGAACTGTCTGGGCTGTACGAATCATACCCCTCGTCTATTGGGCAGGATAATAATAAGAATCGTTTTATTAAGTTCTTTTAATGAAACATAACTATCATAACTAAATATGTTAGTACTTAAACGTAAATTTAAAATTATAAAAGAAATCTTAACTCTAAGTTTATAATAGAAAAAACAAAAAAAAATTCGTTAGAACAGTAGAATCTTAGATTAAGGTAGGTTATGTTACAACAAAACAACAAGATTTAAATCTTTCGTCTATTTTAGCTCAAAGTCTAGTGTAATTGTAAGCAACGCACAGACACCCGCACTGACACATCAAATTGTCCAACGATACCGTGGCAATATTCATAATGACCAGACACTAATAAATTATGAAGTTTAAGTACCTATTAAATTATTAAGTAATGTTATTTTATTTAATTATTTATTAATAACATGGCCCGCTTTGACTTGTTACTATTCATACCAGCCGGGTTTTATTAATAATGATCTTATTAATTACTTGGTCCATAACATATTGTATACGTATGATATACGTCTCTTACCGAAAATTCGTATTAAAGGACCATCTCGTTTGTTACATAATTAAAAAGAAAATAAATAAGGCTCGTCGAATACGACTATAAAAAGGTTTTATTTTTATGCCAGTGACAATCGTTGGTTACTCATTTCTTACCGTCACCAACAAGCCCATAATAACATAGGCTTATAAAATATTTTCCTTCTTATTATAGTAAAAGCCTGTAATTAGAGAATATTCTGTTTTAATGTGAGGTTAAAAAAAAATGTTAAACTAATCTCTGCTTTTTTAGAGTTTATTACAGACTGCTCGCTTTTATTACTTTTGGCCACTCTTTTTCATATTATTTTTATCATATGAAACTGTTATAAATATCTTTGCTTAGCATTGGCCTCCCGATTTTAATAATTTAATGTTTACTCTATTTTCGCCAGATACTGTTAGTTAATTATTCAGCTTTGAGATTTCGATTGTAATCAAAACTATTATTTAGTTTACATATAGTTTAGATTATAATTTAAATTTTAACCGTGTTTTTAAAATCGTTTTGACATTATTTTTCCGAAATAAATATCATAAAGGCAATGCATTACATCATTCTAAGCCATACAAACAAAGTCCTTCTTATCTTCTGTCTGGTTCACATTTTTATTATATAAAAAATTATCTGTGTATTTTCCCTCCTTATTTATGTTCCCACAATAAGTTACAAAGACAAAACTGAGGTGATTTCCGATTCCTCCACGTAGGGAAAAACAATAAACCCATAAAGAGATATGTCAGACATGATTACTTTTTAATATTTGGCAGCAAAATCATACAAAAGATATATTCCATACAATTGAATGTAATATTTTGTAATCCTTACTCATAGTGGATGATAGATAGCCAGTCCCGTTTCCAATGATTTAATTAAAAGATAGACATTAAAATATCTATATTGTGATTTCATTAATTTCAAATACTGTGATGCATTCACAACAATATGTAATAATGAACATAATACTTTTAAGAACGTAAAAAACGCGGTTAAAGAAGAGCGTAATTAAAATCCTAACACAGCAAGCCGAGCATCTATTCTTGAGGATAATGTGTTGAAAAATAACAAAGTTATTTGAATTCCATTGTAAAGGTGTCGAACTGGAAATTTAACTCATTGTGTTTTTCTTCCTCTGCTAAAATGGATAGAACCCAAAGGTTTGATTTTAGATGGGATTTTATTAAAACTTCAATATGTAATTAAAATTCAGTGTTTCCAATCGCAAAGTGAATATAGACCCTGAACTGTTTTAGCAAATAGATATAGGTATGTATTTGGCAAGCAAAAAATCAGTTTACTATAGAAATTGAAGAAAAAAATAAAATTATAAAAATCTTTATTTACACTCTGAATGAAACGAACACAACGAGTTATATTGTACAAATACAGTAAAATATGCATCTTATTAAAATAATATGTAGCAACTACAATCGTATACTTAATCCTTCATCGTTTTTTTCATTGCATTTTTCATTATCTTTTTCATTGTTTTTACTTTCTAGTAATTCGCTTTTAGGTCTATGTACGGGCACTATTTCCACAGGTGGAGGTGTAATAGGCACTAAACTACCATCCTCTTCAGCGACTTTTAAGCCCATAGTTGCACCAAGTTTAGCACTCGCTTGCTTAAATGTATCGGTAAGTTTCAGTTGAACAACATTAATACACATAGAAGTCAGAGATAGACCAAACACAAGATAAAATATCGAAGACATCATGTACATAGGATGATTTGGAACGAGATCTCCTAAGCCAATCGTTGACATAGAAATGAATACAAAGTAAAATGCATCAAATAATTCCCATTCCTCCCAAATTTTGATTATAACAGCCCCGATAACCATGTAAAGAACCAAAATGAATATAGCTACACTAATAGGTAGATTAAAGTTGTCATCGATTTCAAATACTGATGGTGCAGGAGTTCCAGGCTCTGTTTCATCTTCAGTATCTCGAATCGAACCAGGTTTAGGTGGTAAGGGTGGCGGAACATCACTAGACTTCCTTTCAACTGGTGGCGGATTACTGCCATCTAGCTTATCTTCAACGATTTCATCTTCGCCAAAGATGTGCGATGGTCGCCGCACGGCGCCTACTACAATATTCAGTCCTTTCATTACCTCCTGAAATAAAAAGAAAACGCTTAGTTATATCAACTTCTGAGAATATATTTACTTCAATTGTCATGAAGCAAATATAAATTCATAAGACAGTAAGACAACATACGACTAGAAGGAAATCATTATTCATTTCAGTATTAAAAAATGCTCGCATTGTTTCCTTTCCACAGTAATTTGAAATATAATTTCAAAGAGAACAAGATAATGGGGCCATCAGAGAAGCTTGTTTATTGTTTACATTTTAACAAAACAAACGTAAACCTTTACATCGTAATAAAATTTTAAATTTTCATTTTATACTTTGGTTAATTTTACAAAATATTAAGAATAACTAATTTAAATTAAACTTTTTTATGGAAATAACCAAGACCATTATTATGAATGAATCTTATTTGAATGTACATAAATATCTTTCCAGCTTGGAAACATCTAGATATTATTTAGCGTAAATAAAATTTGTTATTAAAATTTAGTTTATGATGACAAAAATAATATAGTGAAAAAGAAACAGTACACGAATCGTAATTTTATAAGGAATTGTTGAAACCAAACGGGTGGGCAGAGGTGTGTACCTAGAAAATTCTCGCAATTCACCAGTTACGTTTTCGTTGCACCGTATATTATATATTATTATCTCCGCTTGCGAAAATAGAGAAGTGATGTTACGCTATCATTGAAATGAATGTTTACCTATTAAATTACAAACTTATGAATATTAACGACGTACCTGCACAGGAACAGTTCTTCTAACTTTTTTACAGCTTCTT
>DWEE01001587.1:0-12980 GCA_018245755.1 Parelbella macleannani
GTAGGTGTCCCTGCCGTACAGCGTGGACACTGTCATCAGTAGTCTCGCTACGAAGCTCGTCTCGCTGAGGTCCCCAGCCGAAGCTGCTGCGAGTGTGTACTTTCGCTCCACTTCGGCGCAGTGACTTTGTAGCTTCCCATACTCCTCCTTCAACAACGTCAAGTGCTGTTGAAGCTTTGTCACCTCACTGGACGCTGCAAAACACAGTTATTTAGAGATATCAAACTTTTCAACACCGCCCACCTCTGTAAACTTTGCCGATAAACAAAGGCCCTGAAAAAAGTGCTCACCCATGACGCGGGAACGCAGACTATTGTCGCCGCGTGATTTGTAATCTTAAAATGTTTTTTAATAAAATAAAAAGAAAGTATCGGCTAATTCCTACGACGGACAATGACAATCCATGCATCTGACCTGACAATACATATAGGTATATAGACATGTAGATAAATAATCAAAACAAATTTAAGTCACAAAGGATGAGAGATTTTTATTTAACATATAAAATTCTAGATTACATTTAACACTTTTAAAATAGTTTTGCCGAGCTTTTTATGAAGTTTTATAAGTAGTATGTATATAAAAAGATTTAAATTGACATTCAATTGTTTTTTCATTTTGGACTGCCCTAAAATATTTTCTTGGCCTGATAACATGCAATATGAAGAAAACAATGATCAGCTGTCAATAACATTAATGTTTTAGGTCATGCACAACAGATGGCGATGTACCATCAAATCTATTTTTGAGATAACCTTCAAGTGATTTTGTCAAATGAATTGATAACAAGCAAGCAAGTAGATTTAGATCAGTATTTGTTTAAGCCCCTAATTTAGTACAAAATTTTGTATCAGTGTAAATATTGTATAGTACAATCATGAATTCTCTAAACAGACTTTTAATATTAAGTTCTTCGTTACCTAAAAACGCAAGGTAGTTTTGATTCCTGGAATTTGTTTCAAAATTCGGTGAGATGTTTTTTATTTTGTAACAGAGTGTAAAGTATAAAGTTTGATTATTTTACAGGCTGATAACAACGTCAACTATCCGGTTGAACGCAGACGACGGCTGGCTTTCAAAGTTACTGGTACGAAGAATAGAACCGACGAAGGAATCTCATAGTCGTATGCTTAGTGACAAGGAAATTGTATATGCACTGCATACGCACAACATAAGGCCCGATTCTGTGGACAAATATTTACAAAACTAGTATGTATATTGATGTACGTCCAAGACTTTGTTGCACGGGACGGATATGCGCCTGACCGCGAATAAATTGTCGGTTATGCAATATGCCACAAATAGCTCGAAGCATTAACGCTTGAAAAAAATTTGTTGCTTCAAAACAGACAACACTGTCTTACGAACCTTGACCTCCTAGATGAGTAGTAAAATAAAGCTGGCTATTATTCTATGCTAAACATATAGTGTCAATTTATAAAAAAACACAAAGTATAATGAAAATGACATCTAAATATTTTGGCACTTTGATACCAGTTTATAAAGTTTGTTTCATGCCAGAAATGATAAAAACAATTTGTTTTTCTTTTTTTCAAACAAATTAAGTTGTATATTATAAAATTTTCATGACTTTATTTGTATTTGTTTTTCAGCAAAACTTCAGTGGAATTTGTGCACTCTAAGAAAGCAGAATTAGGCTGTGAACTGGTAGGATCATGGACAGTATCGGTGGGAGACATGGACCAGGCCTTGCACTTGTGGCGATATGTTGGTGGCTTCGACAAAATTGACTTGGCTAAGAAACTGTTCAATGAGAGCCCTGTAAATATCCCACGTTTGTGTATTTCATCATGAGTTTATTGTTTACACATCTTAAGAAGTGATTGAACTTGACTTACTTTTAAAAAACTTCACATAGTTTAGTTTACTTAGTTTAATTGTGCTAATGGGAGATTTGGCATTTAATGTAACATCACACCTGTAGTCCACATACGGGTAGGCAGAGGGGTGTACTACACCCCCATGTTTCACCAGTAATGCTTAATTATCATGGAATAGGTAGTTTGGCATTTATTACATTAAAATTATTCTTACAAGTTAAAAGATTTAGATATTTGTGAGTATATTTTTCAAATTTTTCCACAACTTGGTTCCTTGTTTATAAACTGTTTTTGTTTTTTATTGCAAGTAAGATTTTAGCAAAATATAGTGCAAGCAGACAAGGAAAAGAAAGCTCTCATTTTTGTGTGTTCACATTCTAGTTTCATATCTCCAGAATTTATTTTATTTAAGAAACGATTTAAAGATATTTGAAAATGTTTGTTTGTATCCTACAGGATTACCGTACACTGGAGAAGGAACGCGGCAACTTCGTGAGGTCCCGCCATCTGCAGTACTTGCTAGCATTCAGCTTCTGGCCCAACGGCGAGCCACGTGCACCTAACAACATTTATGAGATTCGCTCGTATAGGTACCATCATGCCATACAGAATATATTGTGACACATGTGGCTGTGCGTGCCTCTGCCTCGACACATATTCATGCTTATTTGTGTTTGTTATGCACAGAACTGGATTAAAACTGCGTTATCTATGTATAGCCGCGCTTTACCAGCCTTAAGCGCGACGAGTCGTTGCTACCGCTTGCTCGCCTTCATCCTTGTGCTACTGCCGCGCGTCACGTGCCTCCCCCCCTGCAATAGCTTGCTTATATCTGACCTTATGAATAGATTTAATAACAATGGTATTGATCAATGAGTATCTTAAATTAACTTTAACAACGTGTTGGGTGAATTCGTTGGCAATCCGACCGATCCATTTTTCGTCAAATATTTCAATGCAATATTGGAATTTTGTTGCACGTGAAAAATCTATCATTATTTCTAATCGATAATATAAAAATGTGTATATATGTATTTGTTGTAAGCTTGAAGCCGGGTACCATGATCGAGTGGGGCAACAATTGGGCGCGCGGGCTCACGTACCGCCGCGCGCAGAACGAGGCCTTCGCCGGCTACTTCTCGCAGATCGGCCGGCTGTACAACGTGCACCACATCTTGTGTACGTACACGACGCTCACTCGGCTGCTGCCCGATATATACATATATACATTTTATTGCTTTACAAATGAGTAAGTTTAGTACGCAATAATTGCAACGATCATATTATGCTGAAATTCCCAAGAAACAACATTTATGAGATTCGCTTAAGAAGGCGGCTGATAATGGCTGGATGAGATCTGCGGAGGATCGAGTGTTGTGACACACTCTGGAAAACGCCTACGTCCAGCAGTGGAACGGAAAAGGCTGACTTGATGATGATGATGATTCCCAAAAAATGGTAACACAAAACCTCGCAGGATTATCTCGTATTTACCGAATGTATGGAAACTTACTCACTCTATGTACATCGTCGTTTGATCTACGCTATCATTAGGTAAAAAATGAATTCGGCTTGATGATAAAATGGTGTTTTGCAGGCTACAAGGACCTGAAGGCCCGGCGGGAGACCCGCGAGAGCACCTGGCGTAACCCGGGCTGGGACGAGTGTGTGGCCTACACCGTGCCGCTCATCCGCGAGATGCACTGCCGCATCCTCGAGCCCACCGAGTTTTCCCCCACGCAGTAGGCCGCCGCCGGCCGCGTGTCGCCGCGCAGCCCTCCGCGCCCGAGCGGGATGCCTGCTACTACGGCTCATGTGTTATCGTTTTGTCAATCCTTTCGAAATTCGGCTAACTCACCACGTCAACTAGAGTTAGACAGCAAAAATAATTTGTATTCAGACTCTAAAGAAAAAAGTTTACATGTATGATTTTCTCAACCGTAGAACGGCAGCGTACCGAGCGACAGACTCAGGTCAGTATGTTATAGCAGCACGTGCCCGTGCAATAGTGCGTGTATCGAAATCGACTATTTAGAGTTAAGTGTTAGTGTAACTATTGTAGGATGTCGTGATCTGTCTTCAATGTGGCCTGATTATGACGGAAAGCAATATGTACATATATCGTATAAATGATTTATCAGTGGACTGTACTCGGATGCCTTGTTACTGCGCTGAATTAGTTTAGAAAGAGGTTCATTAAGTAATAGTCTTTTTAAATATCAATTTCAAAAGTTTTCATAAAACGTTGTAACGAGCTCCGCACCATCTTCGCATGTCACCTAGCTAAAGTTATCAGATGATATGAAAACAAATATAGTATACTTATATTTTTATGACAATTTCTCAATAAATATAATGTTGGACATGTGGACGGGCTGGCACGGCGGAACTGTTTCTTTCGATGTTATATATCTTTAAGTTATATTTATAAGAGGAGAGAACTAAACATTTTTAGATTAGAAGGTCGCAACATGGAGGACATGTACAAAAACAAACTTCGTATAGACGTTAGCGAACGATATGGAGCAATATTATCAATTCAATAGAGAATTATTGCAAGCTTTTATATCGAGAAAGGTAGTTTATTTATTTGCATTTTCTTCAATAGCAAGTTTTGCGGATTATATGCGTATATTAGAGTCTTGACTCGTTTGAGGTGGTTGTTCAAATGACAATAATTTTGTCTCGATGTCATACCGACCGTTGTTATTCAGTCGGATATTAACCCGTTGTTCGTTATGATATTCGTTTCTATTTTTGGGAAACATTAACGAGTTTTAATTATTTATTTACTTTATTTACACACTTTATTTTCTTCGTGTATATACATATTAATATTTTTACTGCGTGTAGGTATTAATTTTTCACGTTCTTTTGAAAATGTCGGTCCGTGCCGCGAGGGCGCCACGTGCTCACTGTAAACGCGCATTTCGTAAAGCATTATTGAGCTTGCCTCACTAAGTTTTCTTTATTGTGTAGCATTTAAGAAATAAAGTCTATGTAATAATGTTGCAAGGAAAGCGGGTCGGCAACACAGCACAGTTCATTTTGTTTCGCTGCTATATGCGACGATTGTAATGTTGCACAATGATGGAGCCACGCGCCAACTTATCGCGATGTACGAAACACTCGACGATGTAATTGTTCGGTTGCCGAAATAAATAGCATGAACTGCTCTAGTGTTGTATTATTTTCCCAATCCTAAATGCATATTATTTTCCCCGTATGGAATACCTACTTGCAATCTGGCTTAGACATTTTATATATGGGGTATGAAAGGCTTCCAGCGTTATTGTAGGAGTCCGAGCCGACACCCTGCTACATAATAGACGAGGCTCTGACGCCGATTGATAGCGATAAAGCGCAGCTTGCTTAGCCATGGCTGCTATAACGTTTATTAATTGAAAACCAAGCTTATTATTAGGTACATTTAACTACGTATGGTACGTAGGTACAATTAGAACTGACACAATGTAATAACAACGAAAGAACAAAGTCGCGGCCATAGCTAGTTGTTAATGTAATAGATTCGCGAAAAAATGTAACATCACGCCTGTAATCCTCGAAGGGGCAGGCAGAGGAGCGTGAACACTTCCAATAGATTCGTATATAACATCTATTATAAACCAGTTCCTACAACTCGGGACCAGATCAAGAGCTACGGATTCTCCCTTTACGACAGAAATGTCGTAAGAGGCGACTAAGCAGAGGCTTTCGGAATCACAAGCGGCTAGAGCGGAAGTACGAACCATTCTGGTGGCGATCCCGTGAAGGATGATAGTATATGTAGTCGCATATTGTGAGAACCAAAGGCCGTAGGAAAATACACTATGCATCTCCCGGGCGTAGAGCCCATAAGGCCGTCGCGCTAAGAGAACAGCAGTACACTGCGCTGGAAATCCCGGAACCCTCCTATTAGCGCCGAGGAAGGCCACCGAAGGGGCTTTACTATGGCAAAAATATCCCTAACCCAGTGTTTCTTCCATACACCGGGTACCTTTTAAAAGTTCCGCCTCCCCCGTAAATAAAATAAAAAGATATATCACAGACAGGCTCGAGTAGCGTTTATTTTAATTCTCCCAATCTATGCGCCATGCTATAAAGACAAAGTTTAAATGTAACACAATGCCTGTACTCCCTGAAAGTGTTAACAGAGGAGTGTAGTACCTACCTACATTTTCACGTATTACGTTACCAGCTACGTTAATCGTTCCATGGAATTGGTAGAGTCTATTGTCATACACCAGGCGGAGGTCTAAACGCCGAGCCGCTATTAGAATATTTAAGTTAGAAAATCTAATAGTATCCGACCCGAGATTCGAAAACCAGGCCCTCTCGATCAGCAGTCACGCTTTATAACCACTTGATCAACGACACAGTCAAGACGAAGTTTAGAGACGTAAAATTTTCGCAGGATCGTTGATAAATTAACTATGACGAGCGGCACCAACATCCGTCCCGCTCTCCGCAGTGCGGAAACCTTCCTGCAAGCGCCACTAGCGCTCACCGACCACAACTCAACCGCTATCAGAATTGCAACTTTAGTCGTCTACATTATGTAACCGCTCGAGCATACATCCGCCTCCAATTCACAGTTTCAAAATATACAGATAAACGATAAAGGTTCAATAAAAATACACGTCTATACTTCCTTTCTATTTTATTTACTTTCAGTTTGATTTTTTCATTAATAAGATTATATTACAATATAATAATTAATGATAATAATTATTAAAACTACAAGTCGATTGTGTTATTTAAATATATAACAAAAAGTAAAAAGTAAACAACAGCGGTGGCAGCTCGCGTCGCTGCCCGCCGGCGTCGGGACTGTACAGTGGTACGATATTAGAAGAGATATTTAGTTACAATTTACATTTTCGTGATCGCTAGCTACGAGCTCGGCGCTGCGTCGTGCTGCGTCGTGCCGGCGCGGCTGCACGAGCTCGGCGGCGACCTACTGCTTGCGACTCAATTCCATTGTGCTTTCATGCCAGGAGTCGCTGTGACCTTTGCAGACGGCAGCAGTGGCACAATATAGGTAACACATAAATTAAAAATAATTACGTGCATAATCATTGCCGGCTTTATTATAGGCATCTATCCGATTCAAAACTAAACGAATAAAAAGATACTTTTATCACGATTAAGTTACATTTTTAATACATTACAATATACTTTCAGTAAGGACAAAAAGTATCAGTAATACATATATATATTCGTATCGAATAATAAAAAGCATCAGGTTAAACGGCCAATCAGCGAGCGAACAGAAGATCGTATTAACAAAATAAACAAATAACTTGACCCACCGCCGCACTCGTCGGCTCCGGCAGCGGTGCAGAACACCGAGTCAAATCTAGTCAGGCTGGCGCTAGAGATTATTGTCATTTTTTTTGGTCAGGTCAGGAGGAGGATAGTGTGAAGGCTACTTTATAACCGCGGCTCGACACGTCGCACATCCGTAATATTAACAAACAAAAGCGTTAAACATCTCAGTACTACTTTAAACATTTTATGAGGAACATGCGACGGTCCACGACACGGCTGATGAACAAACATCAAAAATTCCCAACATTTTATATAATACAACTATTTCACTTAGTCCTCAAAACTTGAAACATCTAAACGATAAACCGCTAACAGACTCAAACAATACGAGCCGGCCACGCCCGTGACGTCACAATCGACGTCACGCAGGAGAACCACCATCCATTGTCATAATAAAAAAATAGCATTAACTAAATTTGGATATCTATGACTAAAATCGGCATTGAATTAAATAATATGTAATCGTTTCTACATATATGACTGGTAAGCTTAGATGACAATACAATCATGTATTAGAACACTAAATAAAGAAAATAGCACACGGTCGGCGGCCGCGCCGCGCCGCACCTAACGAACTATGTGTACACTATATATACCGCGGCCTATGTACACGCGCCGCCGCCGCCCGCACTCGCCCCCTCATATTTACAACGCGGTCGGCACTCGTACGCGATACTCCTCACACAGCACCTGCTTTCTTACTATTTAGTAAAGCGCCTCACTCACACGTACAATAATATAGTAGTAACGTTGAAATCTCCTATCGCGGGCGATCGTCGTTTGCATCGGTATTCTAGTCGTTTTCACCCAATAAACTCAACACTAGGCCACCGACGCGGTCGGCCCGCTCGGAAACTAATCAATATATAATCATAATATATGCAAAAATTGCTCCTAAAGTAAAAACTAATGATATGAATATTAGAATTTTGACTATCTAACGTTATAAATAATATATATCTGTCCAACAGCAAGCACGAGGCGCGCGGGCGGCGGCCGGAGCCCCGAAGGCCGTCTCCGACGCCTTCATTGCACTACCGGTTTTAGCACGTCATTAGACCTCCTCGAGCTTCTTGCCTCGGGACATGTTGCGATCTTGAATAAATGACAATGTCAAGACGAAATTAGCTAAAACCACCATAAGCGTACGACAGACTACACACCGCACACGAAGGACCGCGAGGCGCGAGGCTCACCGGCGACCTTGCTCTGTTGCATTAGTAGATACTCCCCGCTATCTGCTGGACGGCCGAATGTTATTCCTAATATTGTTTACAACAAAGATACCGGTTAACGCCTCCACGTACGTCTACCACTACGTCTTCAAATCAATGTATTAGCAAGGTATATTAGCATATTTAATTTTTAACATTAGATGTACACCTAAATATGTCTAATTCAAGAGAGCAAAGTCTTAACGTGAGTTTAATTCTAAGGAAAAGCGTCTCATTCTCACGTCAACGTGCCATTGGTCTCTCGCAGCACTCTGCACTCTCTCATCCCTCGTCGCCACACGCACGTCTCCTGACACATGCAACAGTGTGTTTCAGACATACAGCTTCAAATTATTAAACACCGTAAGTTTACATTAAAGTATCAACATATTTCCGTCTCATCTATTACATAACATTACGCAAGCATGCTTCGTCAGTATCGCGAACGTAACTATTTCCGTCGGAGCCGACAAATTTACAGGAGCATACACTTGTCCAATTACAACTTTCTGTTTAAATCAAATGAGACTTTAAATCGATCCATTTAATGTAAAAAATTATGTGAGACTTTAAGTCCATCTATCCTAGGTGAAAAATTTTGAGAAAAACACATTCCAGAGTTCCACAGTGAATTAAGCGAGCATTCACCAGTAGCGCCGCAGACTAGTGCAGCCCGAGCTAAGTTCCTATATTTTTCGTAAATTCTTTAGTTCAGCTAGGCCGTAAGAGGGGCATACACGCAGCCACGTTCACGCGACCGAGAAGCAGCGTAGCATGCACTCCGGGCACAACTATTGCATAACTTTAAATCACTAAGAGGTATACGTGCAGTGTCGCCGCGATTAACAATTGCTAACTTATTGCTACGAAGTTTCGAACGATGCCACTAAAGCAATAATACTTTTCATTGTTATTGACGCCGAGTGCATTCTCTTACTCGTCAGCTTGATCGATTACACTGGGTAACACACTTACATATACATTTTGTACCTTATTTGGTTATTCATATACGTTCTATAATAATAATGTATAAGTCATGGAATTCTCATAACAAATGTACCGCTGCATATAACATATTTATTGTTTCCTTGTATTGAGCAAATAATTGTGTACGTAGGCCACTCGCTAAACTGCACTCAACATTACATCTTTAACAATTCAAATTCTTATGTTACCTGTTAAATGACTAATGTAGAACATGGAATATACTGCGTACGTGCGCTGACAATGGTACAGATGCAAAAACACACTGATGCAAACGATGACATTACAATTACAATGGACTGCACCAAACTTAAAAATGTACAACAGGAATCGCCCCTGACCGCAAGCACGTGGCCACACCAGTACTGACGCATCCTTGGAAGACAAGTAACAAAAATATATTGCAAGATAAAATCAAAGGGAGCCTAGATCACGATGAGTAACATTGTTACAAATGTTAACCAATAATTAATGTTTTGGGAGGGCTGCGCGGTCTCAACAGTGGCACCTAGTAGCTGCTGTCTTTAAACATAGTCTGAACAGAATAATAACACATGTAATACTCGATATTTAGAATTACAACCATTTTATACGATAACAACAAAATGAATCAACTACATTACAGTAGAATAAGAATTGATCAACATTTTTAACACAACATTTTTCCAAGATCACTAACTAAAAAATTTTCGTTAGGCATCCGCCTCCCTCTTCGACTAACTTCCGCTTGGATCCACCGCACCGCTCCAGCATAGATCCGTCGAGCATTAAAATACAAATTACAAATATGTACATCCTATAACAATATAGGATTCAATGACTAAAGTTGTGCACTTCAGTAGTTAATAATTTCAGCCATTATTATTGTTGAGTAGCGTGCAGGACGGGAGAACGTGACCTTAAAGAGACGGCTACGTGTTAGCGGCCGATACAATCTGTTCTGTGGCAACAGCACGTCCGCGGCGACATCAGCTCGTTGGCTACGGCGGCCGCGGTCGCTCCGGTGAGGAAGCGAGCGGTTCGCTACTACGTCATAGCACGCGAACGACTCGGAGCTCGGAGGACGATAACCTCATCGAAACATAACTCGTAACATACCTAAATGCAACTTAGGATGAGGTGAAATATAAACCAATAAATAAGCGAGTGACTCGCGATGGGTTCGCCGCTACGTCAATAACTATACAGGCGGCCTGCCGCGCTCACAGCGAGCCCGCGGGGAAACTGGCCGACGAGTTGCTGTGCGCCAGCGACAGCATGGAGCCCGACAGCGACTGCTCCTCCTCGCCATAGCCCTCCCGGCTGCCCTCCGCTATCGCCATGGCACTGCAACAGAAGCGCGCGGTGAATGCGTGGTGCGGGCGGGGCGGGCGGGGGCGGGGCGGGGCGGGCGCGCGAACCTGAAGCCGAGGCGCGCGCTCTCGCCGTCGAAGGCGGCCAGGTCGCGCTCGTGGCGCTCGTGCAGCGCGCGCGCGCGCTCGCCGCGCTCGGCCGCGAACTGCGCGCACTCGGACTCCATCTTGTGCTCGAGCAGCGCGCGGCGCACGGCCACGCGCTCCTCCAGCTCGCGCCGCTCGCGGTTGCGCTGCGCCTCCGCCTGCATCTTGCTCTTGCTCTGGTAGGCCGTCAGCATGTCCAACTCGTGCTCCAGTTGCATCTTCAGCTGCTGGCACTCCATCTGCGGCGGCCGCCGATGTGGCCGAGAGGTCGCTTTTAAAACGCGTACCGGTATCGTAGGGTGGCTTAGCCTGGACTGCGGAGCGGAAGCACCGGGGCGCGAGCTCCCGGCCGGTCACTTTGGCCGGCCGTATTGATTGCCGCCTCGTATAAAACGAATGTCGGTCGATTTGAGAGAACCTTTAAGATTATAGATTAATATCGAACGCTCGTTAAGTGGAGTGAAATTAGGACCTTGAATACGTCGATATTTACTGTGGTATATCTACAGATATACTGTACATTATTGAAATTTTATAACTGCAAAACTAATATGAAAAAAGTAAAGATTCTGTCAAATATATTTGAGGCCTAAATATGTTATGTGGCTTGTGACATCAACATCACGGTGCATACCATCTGGCTCTCGTCGAGACGCACGGTCTGCTTCTGCAACATCTCACTGATGCTCTGATCGTACTGCTCGCCGAGCAACACGAACTTGCGCCGCTTCTCGTCCTTCAGCGACTTTATCACCTCCTTCTGGTGCTCCTGCAAGTCCATTTACGTACCTTGTTAACGTATTGGAAGACATGAAAACTAATACGACCTTCAATCTCGCTACGGGCTAGGTAGTAGTTACGGAAATCGTTGTCGAGCACAGTACCTTGGCTGTCATCTGCAATATCTGCGCTTTCAGAGCCTTATACTGACGCGTTTGTATTTTACACGTTTCTCGGAACTGTTTGCGAATCTGCATCTCCTTTTGCTGGTTTATGAAAAAAAGAAAACAATAATGGTACTTCATTTATAGTTCCACACATTACATATAACTATATATATGTCTCGTTGGTCAAGTGATTGCAAGCGCGACTGCCGATCGGGAGGTCTTGGATTCAAGTCCCAGGTCTTGTATTATTAGATTTTTCTAATTTATAATTTCAATATAGTGACTCAGAGTCCAGATTTGTGCCCGGTATATGACAATAGGTTCACCGCCTATTCCATGGGGCTTAAACGAAACTGGTGAAACGTATGAGTGTACTATACTGCTCTGCCTGCGCCTTCGGGGATTACAGGCTTGATGTTACGTTATATATACATACATGCATATATATATATGTGTATATGTATATCCAAAAAAGAGTAAGAAAAAGATTATATTTTATATCTGAAGTGCATGACTAGTACAACACTAAATTAAAAAAGATTCATCTGCCATTCTTTTACATGTTCGAATCATTAGCATGGGCTTCCAGTGCAGTCCACAGCCGCCCGCTTGTCCAGCGGGCGATGGGCGGGCACTGGGCTAGCATTGGATGGGCGGCGTACCTTGAGGCTCTTGGGCTGCTGCTTGAGCTGCAGCGCGTGTTTCTTACGCAGCTCGTGCTCGGCGCGCTGCATGTAGTCGCGCTGGTTGGCCAGCTCCGTGGCGTGCTGGTTGGCCAGCTGCTCCTCCCTGCCGCACGGATACACACCTTACCGACCTTGTAATCGTGTTTCGATAATATTTCCTCGCACTAGAGATCGCGAGCTGTCTTATCGAGGTCGCGACGGACCCGAATTGCTAACAGAGAGGAATATTTCGTGGATGGGTAACACTTTAAGAAGGATCGCTCGTTCACCCGACCGATGTATTTTGCATCTTGCATGTTTTTAGACAGGAATCGTTTTTAAAAACATTGAAATAAACAAAATTAATTTAAATCGCTAGTAGATTGTTTGAAAAGGGGGTTATGCTCACAATTAGGACTATTTTAATGCAAAGCAGTGGTGATAACCTAGTGGTTAAGAATTCAGCCTCTCATTCCGGGGGTCCTGGGTTCAAATCCATGGCACCTCTTTATAAAAGTGCGTTTTAAGTTTAAATATCACTTGCTTACGGTGAAGGAAAACATCGTGAGGAAACCTGCACACCTTAAATTCCCCTAAAAAAATTCTAAGGTGTGTGAAG
>DWEE01001588.1:0-12972 GCA_018245755.1 Parelbella macleannani
GTTACCAGAGACCTTATTCACATAGTATGATATTTATATTTCTTATTTACTAAAATAACATTAATATTAACAACCACAAAGATAATAACAGTGCTGATATAAAAAGGATGTTGAAACGAAAGGCATTCAGCTGTAATAAATAGATATAAAAATAATAAATCCGTCTATCTACGAATTTTCTTCTTTTCCATATCCTTATATACTTGGAAACTACATATATCTATATTTACAAAATCCCATTGCGTAATCCATTTCATTAAAAAGTTCCAGTTTCACTTCAGAATAGTCTCCTATCCAAAATAAATCTACAAATTTAATGTCCGCAAGAGAACTCCTTTGTCTTTTCGCTTAAAAACGTCAACATTTTTATAAAAGTCAAATTAATTCCATTGAAACAAATTCCAATAATACGATACAAATAATGCCATTCAAAGACCAGTGACCCTCAAATGCTGTTACTAATTAAAATGACTTCGAGTGAATTACAATCTGTGCAATTGAAAGAAGGAAATCGAACGGAAAATTCAATTTTCTCCGCTAAATAATGAAGTTTTCTGTTCGTTTTTAGTTTCCCTTTACATTTTTTACTACTGTGTAAAGGCTATTCGAAACCATTGGTAGCTATCTATAAATTTGCATTGGCTGAATAAATTTGACAGATCACCAACGTTGACGCAAATCACAGAGAGAAGAGTTTTGAATTTAAATTTGGAACGTAAACAAAGTTAGAGCTAAACCTATACAATTTTTACGTAACAACGGAATAACTGATAAAATTTAAAAATCGTTAACGCAAACGCAAACCCCAGATTAATAGATTTCCAATTTAAATTTGGAATAGAACTTTATTTTATAGCTATGTAATTTAGTAAGTAATAAAGATAAAAGCACATGTTACACTAATATACTCACTAGTAAAACGCATGAGTCACTTTGTATTGCACATCTTCGCAGCTCATTGGACACTCACACTTGTAGGCCAGGAACTTTTCTGAATAGCAATAAAATTTAGCATTACGCATGTTTTATCGATTGGCTGCAACTTTTTTCGCATCTCATTATCAGCCAGGAACACCTTTTCCACAGTTTGGAAGTTCAGGGTGAGCCCTGAGCTGAGAATTTAACATGAAAATCAATGACGAACTCGTCTATCGGAGCCTGACCAAAGTGAAACATCGTAAAGAAGGTTAAAACTACTATCATAGTCTACTAGCTAGACTATCATACCGGTGTGAGAACTTTAATAAATGTTGCAGAAAATGTAGAAATTTGCCAATGACAAACACCCGGAAATCCGTATCTACGCATCCCGATAGAAAATTGGCGAGACTATATTTGCTATAGGTACTATTGGCGTGACGTACATACATGTATGTATGTATATTATGTAAATTCCGTTTGTTTTATTAGCTCTTGATTAATTCAAAAGCGCGATTTAAATTCGGAACCGAAACTTGGGTTATCAATTGCAAACAAGCTTGATAACGCTTTAAGATTATCCTAGAATCAAGAAAGACCTTCTCCCTACTTGATTTACTTCTGACTTAACGCTTGTGACGCAGCTTTACTTGTGAAAATTCAAAGCGAAGTCAATGAACCGATCCTTCGCAAACGTTAATAATGCGTTTAATGGATACTTCTTTTTGAAATTTGAAACTATTGCTTCAATGAAACGAAATTAATTGCTTGCCAGCAACGGTTTCACTGTTTTTTTTTATTACCAAATTTTGATTAAATAGAATATAAAAAATGATAAATTGTAAACAGTTGTTTTATTCACATATTATTTTTAATAATAATAATCGGCCCATTTGTCTTTCCACTGTTGAAATATGGGTCTCCTCTCATATTGAGAGGGTTAAGGCCATAGTATACCACGCTGGCCAAGTGCGGGGTGGCAGACTTCATTACTTTTGCATTATTGTTGCCTGATTTAATTTTCATAGCAATATTTTTACGCGAATGAAAGTCTCAGAGCGGGACAGGGAGTTTTTTTATTAATAGAATGCCCCTAAAGATTAATGAATGGAATTTTGTAGTCATTAAATTTAAAACTAATTTTTATCTAAAAAATCAATACCCAATGTTTTACTTTAGGATCAAGGCAACGAATGAGTATCGCTTATAATCAATAATTTAATTGTAATTATATATTTCGTTGACAAACTATCAATTACTATGACCACCTACCATCAGGTGGCCCGTCTGCTTGCTTATCTGGCTAAATATAAAAAAGTCACAACAATTTTTCACATAATTAATCGGTAAAACGTTCATAAAGTACTGTACCACCAAAGCTTAACACTATGAGCTTTAGGATTTGATAAAATGCAAAGATTGAAAGCGTATGCCCCTGTTCCGAAGAACCCATTAAATATCGAATTCAACCCAAGGTACACTCATGTTAGATACATACCTCTGTTTGAGTTTAAACAAGCCAAGCCCCTGATGTCACAAGCAGGTATGCCAACTGTAAGGTAACATACACATTAAACAATGTACCCAAAATTCGATTTTAAATCACCAATTGGAAGGAATAAACAAAGAAATAAATGAAACTGAATTCATACATCATTCGACTTCAAAAGTAATTAGACTAGTGGCGATTCACATATGTATATAATGTTTAGGTATACCTTTCATAAATTGACAAGCAATGGACTTATATACATATTAATTTGAATGAATGATTGAATTGTGAATGATTGAAGAAATGAATAATTTTTTAACTAATTTGTTACGGTCAGATAATGTTGTGAATAACATGTATCGACAAGGTATAACGACTATATTTGCCACGATATATATTTATCACAAGCCGTGACTCGCCCAGTGAGCTAACGTAGGTGTAACTGGATACCGTTGAAACAAAGGACGATTGGAACAAAATATATATATGTATTTCGCGAACGGTTATACGGAGAGTAACGGGATCAAAGGGAGGATGGAACAGAGGACACGTAGGATCACAAATCTTAATGTTCCGCTGCTCGTTGCAAGTAGTTCTTGTTTATAGATATAAAGTCATATTGTACTGAAGTTGAAGATAGCGCGTATGGTTCTTACGTGGCGAGCTAGACGCCATAGGCTCTTTTTAATGGATATCAAGAAAGCGAATTATCAAAATAATTGACTGGACGTTTATTTGTTTTGACTACGTATATAACAGGTACATATTATGGACTAGGTGAGAAAGTTAGCGTACAAACTTAGTAACACATATAAAAAATAACATACCGTTAGTTAAAATATTAAAGCCTATTCGTAGGTAGAACCGTGCTCGTCTTATGAACACCAATACTATGAGCAACAAAGGCTAAATCGTTCCCAACCTATCCAATCTTGCTATTTTCCTAGATCAATTAAAAAGCCAAATAGTTTTCACCAAACCTACTCTAACTTACGTGTTACTTTCAACAACCTATCGTTATTCAAAAGACGCTTAAAAATAATGTTCTTACCGATTTTGGATAAGAAGTGATGCGAACAGTTACAATAGCGTTCTTGAGCAACGGCATTGCAGTTCAAAATGCAAGCACTGTAAGTGTACTCTTGAAAGGGCCACCGGTCACTGTCGAAGCTGGGTTTTTCATACTGGAACAGACAATCTCGAATACCTTGCGGTGTAAATTGCACTGAACGGTCGTTAATCGTTTGTTCTGCCTACAACAAAGATACGAGTAACATTGGAGATGCTGAAGTTTTAATTAAATATCGGAAGCACATGGAATAGTATCTAGGACAGGTCCGAAACCAGTCGGACTAAAACATACAAGAGTTTAAGCCTGTACTTAAGTTGTAATTTGTATAGACTCTCACGAAACGTTAAAAGCGTGAACAGACCCTACAAAACTTGAGTGATAGTTCTGCATGTGTCAGAATAAATGCTTCGCAGTAATCTTGTATGATACCTAACTTTATAACAATTCTTAAATTGTCTTAAATTCTTAATTAATTGTCTTTCATATTAAAATTCATGTCGTGAAGTAGCTAAAAAAATTCCATTACGAGAGGCTCTGTAACGAAATGTTTCAGGAAGGAAATATTAAAACATTAAGAAGTGTGATGTAAGCTTACCTTTAAAATAATTTCGAAGTCAGTAACCAGCGGTACGATTCCATAACGACCTAATATGTTTTCTAACGCCACCGAGACCATGTCGTTAGGAGAGTGGATCCGTATCTAAAATCAATTATATAATTAATTGATTAATTTAATTAAATATATTGACATTCTAATATAGCTAAGTGTTTTAACTATGCAATAATCGTAAAATTGTAGCGCTTATTCTCGCTAGGTGTGGTCTGGAGACGAAACCCATAACGGTAAACACGACGTACCCATAATAATTGACATTAGTTTCAGCCGCACCCATGTCTGTCGTACACCACTGAATTCACCTATTTCCCCTCCCACATGTACAATTATGACGGATATAGCCTATGGCTTACAACTTACACTTCGGGCTTTCTGTGTTCAATTCCGTATTTTAAAAATACACATTTTGAGATTAACAAAGAGTGCCAGTGAAGGAAAACATCGTGCAAAAATCTGCACACCTCATAGCTTTTCATAATATCCTCTGAAACATGTGACGTCTACCATGTTTTGACTAACTTAGCAGACTATACTATAAACCTTCTCCTCCTGAACGCAATTCTGTGGTCAACAGTGGAACAACAACGTTGATGATGAAGTCATACAATTACAGACACAACACCTACCCCGATGTTTTCTTTAGCAGTAAACACTAAACTTGGCAGGCCGACCCGTCGGTTTACGTTCAGTATGGTACGGGCCCTGTGTAGCCCAGAGTTGAAAGTGAAACATGTGCCATATTCGGTTTCCATTGGACGAAACCTGTGGATTTTTTTAACTTAAGTAGCTCGATATAATATCGTTGAGTTACATAAAACCACTGTTTCCTATCACAATAATGTAGCAAAACCCTTTCCATGTAAACAACGATTTTCATGTTTTTCAAAACTACCGTTATTGTATTTTATTAAACTATATTTAGAATATTAACCCTTGTAGTAAAACGAAATCGTACTTATTTTCTTAATTATCTCTCATTATCTATTATTTTCTTAATTATCTCTCATTATCTCAAAGAAAGTATCTTTGAGAACATGTATTGTTTATCTGCATATTAATTAAACATAATTAAAGTATGCCTTGAATATGCTGCGAATATAGGATATTTCAGTGTAGAAGTTTGATTGACATTAACATCATTCCAAAAGAAATAATTGTTACTATTCTTCATATAAACCTTTTCTTTTTTCCCTTTCATAATATTGATAAAAATATCAATATAACTATACCTATCGCAACAAGAGAAATTCTTTTTATCCCACCAGCAGTCTGTCAACAGATCAGAACACTTCAACCTGATCTTCTTCGCGACATTCTGGAAGTCTTCGGCGCAGGTCTGGTTAATTTTACAGTTAATGCACGTCTTGCAGTACAGAATGTTCCAGAAAGCTATATCTTTGTAGAAGATAGCCATGGTTGCCGGTAATTTATTCCTGTTAATGAAAATATAAAACGAGCTTCATTTAAAAACAAAACCGACTATTATTAATTTCTATTTCAACGAAATGCAAAGTAGCATATTTTTGGATTAAAAATTACATTAGCTTTAAAATTAATACAAAATTGATTTTGTCAGTCATGTTCAATTCGTCACAAATAGCTTCGGCCTTTTTCGTTTTTTTCGTTCATTTTTCGTTGATTTTAATTTGTCACAATTGCATTAATAACCAGAGAACGATAGCCTTTACCTATTTCAGTATTAATGACTGTAAACAAGCCTTTATTATATGTAGTATATGTTTTTATTTATATAAATTATAAACACCTAAAAAATACTTACATACTGACATAAGCCCTCGATCGGCCATTGTCTGTACTCTCACAAACCGTCACAGCAGGAAATGGGGTATCCCAATCCAAGTAGTTGGTTTCCACGGAATATGAGACTGCACCAGCCACGTACATCCGTAAAGCTGATTGTAGGAAGATGAAAGCGCCGATGGAACATATCGATAGCACAAAAAACCAGAATATCCTAAAAAAATTATTGGTCTTGTTTAAATACATTTTTTTACTTAATCAGAAAAACAGGCAGACGGGCCATCTGTCGATGGATAGTGACCGTCACTTATAGACATTTGCAACACCCGAGGAATAGCCAATTTGAAGAACAGCTCTCATTACACTATTTATTCAAGAATATACTATTTATTATTTTATGCTATAGTGCACTGAGAAAACCTCAAAAGCTAGGACATTATTAAAATGTTCGTCGGAAAAAGTACAACGATAAAAATATAATCCAAAACTACTTTCTGTCCACAAAATAGTGAATTCAAAAGCTACATAAATTTTCAGACAGAATAAGTAGCCAACGAAAGAAACTGAGTTATGTTCTATAAACTACTTTACCGTCACAAAACCAAAATGGTTTCAGCTGAAAAGGCTAAGACGGTAGTGCAAGTATAGGGAGATTTGATGTTTTTTTTATCTTGAAAAAGTTGATTTTTATTTATTGTGGGTATATATCTATTTTATTATTTTTAAAAAACACCAATTTTAATTGTCAAAATACGACGGAAATGGAAACAAAAAAAATATTATAGCAGGATGATCCCAAAACTGAAAAGAGAAAATGTATAAGGGAAAGAGAAAATGTAAAAAGAAGAAAGTGGTAAAAGTGCATCGTAGGTAAAGGAAGATGCTGAAACTATTCCAAATTCATTAAAAACATTTTCCAAATCATAGCGTCAAAGAATAAAATTTATGAAAAAAAAACCTAAAGACAAGAAAAAGATTTTTATGAACTATTAATTATTCGAGCAGAATTGAGCACCTTAAAGTAAAATATTGGATAACATGATAAAACTAAGTTCGGAAAGACTTTGTTTTGGTTTCAACACATTTGGAACGTAACTTAGTATGCGCTACGGACGAGACTGGCGATTGTCAAATCAAATTGACTTAATGAAGTTATCGAATATCAACGGCAGGATTTATTGACATCAGGAAGGTTCCAAAAACAACGTTTACGTCACATGTTATGTACAATGTTTTACTAAATATTATTATTCTGTTCTCACACTCAGTTCACTGGTTGAGTGGTCATGGGTGCGGTCACCGAGTCGAGTAGGTAATAGTGGGTTTTTCTAACTTGAAATTCCTAGTATGGGCTCAGAGTCTGACTCTGTTCCCAAAATATGGCAATAGACTAAACTTCTATTCCATAGTGGGACGAACACAGTAACTGACGAAATGTCAGAGTGTACACTCTTTTAGGTACCACTTCAGGGATTGCAGGCGTTATGTTACACTTTTTACTACACCAGGTGTTTTAGAGGTTCGACATAGAGTACAGAGTGCCGGAAAATTTGTTGATGTGTAACTAAACTCTAATAAGTAATTAAGTTTTATCTCGACAATAACTAAACTTTTATACATCATCTTAATTTTAGCGTAGCAATAACTAAACTTTATTACGTCATCTTAGTTTTATCTAGTAGTAACATACCTCTTATGCAAGGGTATATGACTAACCGAAAACACATAACGAACACCGTGCAAACTGCTCATATCACCGAAATACTGAATTTTGTTCATCACTTGAATGAAAACGAATCTAATTTTCAACAATACATTCATTTTTAATATTCACCTCCGAATATTTAATAAAAATCTCTCTTAACCGAACATTTTCACACTGAATTCAAGTGTTAGTCAGTAGCAAAATTACAACAGAAATTGCTACAGTAATTTTCACGACGCTCACTTTTGGAGTTGTAATTCTCGCAAAGCGAAATCCAACATTAATTGAACCAACATTTAGAGCAATTACGACTGTGGCGTAGCTCACGTAACACGCAATATGCTGTGTGATTACTCCGTTATGTTCACATAATATCTACATGTCACAGCTTTGGCTCGGCTTTCAATGTAATTGAAAAGTAATTCTTTTGTAACATCCTTTTGATCTGTGTTTTAACAATTAACACATTGTCTTTTATCCCTTACACTTTTGCCTCGTTTCTTTTGTTCTTGGTGTAAAGTGTATTATTATTGCTCTTACATGACTATTAATTTACCTCCCTATATAATTATTTCTTTTATTATACGATAGACTAGAATTTGGTCTCGATCTCGTCTGTTAAAAAGCACAGATCCGTCCTAGGATGGACTACGCAAGCATTGAAAAATCCTATTCACATTATCTACTTGTTAATTCACTGTTGTATATAGAAACATTTCAAAAAAAGAATTGATAATTGGAGCTTTAATTTTGCTGCTAGATTCTTCAAGTCCGGGGCCGGAAGAGGGGTTCGATTAGGGGAGGCCTATGTTCAGCAGTGGACATTCAAAAGCTGATAATGATAAGTTAATAATGATGCTTTAATAACAATGTTTTGGATTTAATTCTCAAACGCTTTCAGTACCTACTTACCCTCGAAATAATATTAACCGTGATTATAGAACGTACGTACGTTCATTAAATTGTCAGTAACGCTTAATGTCATGGTAATTAATGTATCAATTACGTATTCGTGTCCGCTGTTAATGCATTGTATGTGTAGAATATAAAATATACGTCATTTTATTGTGAAATTAACGACATATATCACGCGATTTGTTAGATGAACGTATAATGAAAAGAAGTGCCATATCAAAGTACTATACGGAACTAGGTACCGTTTGAGAGGAGCAAAAGTTAGTTTAACCTGATGTTTTCAGTTTTTTTTTTACTTTACACAAATATTTAACGGTCATGAATGTAGAGGTTGCTTTATGTTAAATGGTTAGCATTATACTATAGACCTCAAATATATTAAAAATAATAATTTTTTAATATATGCATGCATATACGCATACTTTAAATACACGTACATACACTATATTATGTATATATGAATGTTTGGTCATACGCTCTTCCTAGTCAGCAAATTGAGGGAGTCTCCACATCTATCAACGGAAAATCAGATTGAAACGGTATGGAAAAGTTTTACGTAGACGATATTAAGAGGCAGAAAACCATAGCCTGTGCACGCTCCAATCGCCGGACGGCACACGAAGGCAGCCGACGACAAAACGACAATTTTGCAATTTGCTTATCGCTAACGTACAGTACTGATAGTCGCTGAACGGCCTCTTGGGGATACTTACATGTCCGTGAATAGATATAGGGAGTCCCTATACAACCGTGGTCGGGTTGAATATTGGAGTTGTTCAGTAAATAAATAAATCTTTAACGCCTAAAGCAATTTGGACCGACCAATAGCAACAGTCCGTTTGATGCGGCCTTATTCAAAGTTTTTTTACATGTTGCCTGTTGGTCTAGGGATTTGGTGACTCAACCAAGGGTTGTGGATTTAATTCCAAATGTTTTTGTATGACATATGTAAATATTACATGAACATGGACATTATATAAAAATTTTAGGTGCATAGATTTTCCGACAATGTTTTCGTTAATCAGTAAATGAAATGGTATTCAATCTTAAAACGCACCTTATTTTGAAATGAAAGAGTAGAACGCCAGTATTTATAGCCAGGGCCCTTGGAGCCGCTTCTTTGGTAATCATCATAAAAAAAGTATTTTACTAATATTATTTAGCTTTCCTCACATACAAAAAAATCTCTTAAACCTTAAAAACATATACTGGAAAGTACAATCAATATTACACAAAAGTATTTAGGTACGCCAGTGAATTTATAAAGGGCTTGACCTAATTAATGAGTATTTTGACCTAAACCTTTACATTCTAAGCACGCGGCCCCAACAAGAGCCAAGTACCAGCTCTTACATCCTGGCTAATGACGTTTGTATAAAAATATGAAAATTCATTAACGACTAATATTTGATTTTAATAAATATTTTCTTTTGCGATTTTGTTATATTTTATTTCTTAATTTGAATCTATAGAATTATGCCCTGTCCACCCAGTAAGAGACCTGGCGTGACGGTATGATAATAATAAGTTGCTAAAGGTTTCCCTTATCACGTTTACATAACATTCAGTTACACGGTTGTAATATTTGATAAGATGTTACATTATCACAGTTGCCATGCAATTTGAAACAATCATAGCGGTGATAACAAAGATTGCTGTATTTTATCACTTTTATCACTACGATGAAAAGTTCATGTAAACAATGTATTGTACGTAGAAAGTATTCATGATAAGTGTAATAAAAAAGATTACAATTCTTTATCAAGATAGTAAAAAGGACATGTCAACAATATATTACAAAATATGAATACGTGGTGTAAAAGGTCTATATGTATGTATATCACGCCAGGTCCTTACTGAGTAGGCAGAGAGCATTAAGTGCCTGTATTCTTACAGACCCATCGAATTTCGTCCACATGTATCACTGTAATACATGATGCCGGGTAAATTAACTAGTCGGCTGCAACAGTCCAGGGGCGCCAGTGGGAACTTGTGGCTGTTGCCCACTCAATTATTAGTCCCTTCACAAAAAAAATTGTTCCTACAAAATAAGTACCTACTCGTTTTCTTTGGATGTAAAAAAATGTGTACTAAGTATAGGGCTTTATTATCTTAAATAAAATTCCTTATACACATACGTATTTTCAGTAAAAGGTTATCGTTTTATGTTATCAAGAGCTTATTACATTTTTCTCAGTTACCGATGTACCATTACATAAAAAAACACAGAATGTTAGTTTAATCAATATCATATAAATATTGTATTGCATAATTCACATCGCATATCTACTATTGAATTAAACATAATATAAATGAAAGAGAACAAAATTATTTCGGTGACGTATAAAATCCAATGACACAGTTTATCAGAGTCAGTCAATAAATTCGTATCAACACCGCGCCGAATCTTTATAAACAACCGAGTTATCTTCATAAAAACATATCGCTATCTCTGTCTTCATAATCGGTAGTCTGATTGTGTCCGTCGTATAAAGCACTCCCGCGCTCATGTGTTTAAAAATAGTGCGACCTTGTATTAAATTGACAAAAAATCGATAATTTTTGTTAGCGCTTCATAAAATGTGAGTGATTTTGCGAAGGGCAGTGATAAGGCAAAATGATCGGGATCACTAATGTGGGAACGAGACAGCTGGTAAGATGGAAACAATGGTGGTACTGCGACCGAGTGCTGTACCACTCCGGAGTGGGAGTGTTCGGGCATCGACCGCGTAAGGTGACCGATACTGGTATGTTGATATTGCTGGTAATATAGTTAGGTAATAAACGCTGAACTTTTGTCATACGTATTAAAATATTATGCGCATGACAATATAAAAGTTACAACATCCAACACTAATAAAAGGTACCTACAATGTATACAGAAGTTGCTAGAATTTTAATACATTTCGCGAGCAGTTCATCTAACCGGCAACGTGGAGTTAATCAGAAGAGATAATGCAGATATTCTAGACCACATTTATAATGTTATTACTGCTTGAACATATCAGAAATTAATCAAGCTGAATCTTCCAAGAATGAGAAATCGTAGTAATATTAACTACTATGATGGTATAAACAGTAGCCGTCGTAAAACTTGTATATGAATCCAATCACAAATACTGTTCATAATATTCAAATATTTTGATGTAAAAGAATCGTAATATGTTGCATTCATTTTATTATCTATTATTTTAAACTGTTCGTTTAAATCGTCAAATAATTAATTAACTTTTTAGTAACAATGTTAAAAATAAAACAATCATTCATCTTCAGAGTTCAGATATAATTTATTATATATATAGACTGGGACTTGCCCAGCTGTGGACTGGAACAAGCTGTTGATAATGATTTGATTTAGGCCATACTGCATGCAGTAATTGAAATTCTTCTTAATCTCAGACATTCCAGAAGAACTGACAGTTAAAAGGTACGAAAATTGCCGCGCTCTGCAACTAGTCAACGCATATCGTACATATGGACATCTACGTGCTACTATTGATAATGTTGACTATAAAAATGCACACAGGTAATAAATATTCGTGGTAAATTCTATATAGAATATTATCTTGACCCGGTCCAGTTGTTATGATTTTGGTCAAGTAATCAGTGACTTTAACTGCTGAACCGCAAGTTGTGAGTTCGATTCTCGCCTAAGTTAACGAGTTTGTTCAGTCTAATCAGTTATTTCAGCTTGTGACTTCATTTCTGTGGGTCACCGTAACAGGTTTTACGTAATTTGGTACGATGGGTATGAGATGTCTCATGACATAACTATTAATTAACTTTTATTGATTGTACAAAAACTAGTTAATGTCATGTCACATTTCCAAACTAAAGTCGCGTTAAATTAATTAGGTATATTGCAATGATAAAAGTAAAATACTTCGTATTTTGCATTAGCACTTCATATATTGCCAAGTTTACACCATAACACCTTTCAATTTTCTATCTAACTCCCGATCTTTCGATCCCTTTGGATACACATATCTACATTGCATCAGAAAGAGTAAGTATTTTATGTAGCCACATATAAAATAAATCACAACCTTTTATAACTAAGATAAAAACCAAATTTACTAATATATTCCAGACTTTAGTTTAATTCTACGAAAATTTGTATGAAACAGTCTTCATAAATCGAGATGAGGAGTATAGTTATGACACTTTGTTAGAATTGTCTGGTAGCTAGACTGAAATGCATAGATAATTAAATATCTGCTTTTGTTCGGAACAAAATGAAGACGAACTTGTAATTATTTTAAAATATTTCAAGATACACTTAACCAAATTGTTTGATTGAAACAAAATGGGGATGACAAGGGGAAAAAAATAATGAGCCGTCACGGGATACCTGGCAGATATGAAACATCGAAATTGTTTTGTACAAGTCATATGCATAAAAGAACCGATTACAACATGAACTAGTTAGGGCATCATGACGAAATAAAATATTACGATTTTTTTCCAGAAAATGATGACTGTTTATTTAATAA
>DWEE01001589.1:0-12972 GCA_018245755.1 Parelbella macleannani
TTATATCCGTGCTACATCCTAGGCTACATTCAGGCTACATCTCGTTTACCATCAGGTCATACTATAGGCTAGCCTCTATATAAAAATTTAGCAAAAAAGATCCCGTTGTTAAAACATGTACAGTTCACTATCATCATCATCATCATCAACCTACTCACGTCCACTGCCGGACGTAAACCTTTCCAATGGCACGCCACTGAGCTCGATCTTCAGCTCTTAGCATTCAACCACTGCCAGCCACTGCGTCACTCCACCTAGGTGGAGGACATCCTACGCTACGCTTGCCAAGTTCACTAAAAACGTTAGTAATATATATAGTTTTTTAAATTCATTAATTGCTCTTGGAAATTCATTATTAAATGGTAATGATTAATATTTTCTTATTAAATAATTTAACACAATATAAAGAGGAAAGCGACAAACACGTAAGAAACGGGAGCGTGGCGTCGTTAAATCAATTGGAAAGCGCGCGGCCCACTTTCTAGCTTTTTGGCATTTAGGTTCGGCTTGGGCATATTAAATTAGCGTTCAAATTTTATATATTATATTTAAAATGAACGCATTTTGTATAATACCGTGTTTTTTGTGGAATATGAAATGTTATACTATAATATTAAATACTGATAATGTTTCGTAGTCTGTAGTATCCTTTACTTTTACTTCATTGTTTTTTGCACTGATAATTAATTCGATGAGATTATTTACGCTAACAACACCATTAAATTTATTTTTTGCCTCCCCAGGTCTTTACGGGGTAACAGAAAGCATTGAGTACCAACAATGTTTATTATTACACACCTAACGACGTACTTCTATTATATTCAGCATTCTCTTCATAAATGCATGCTAATTTCGCATACCTAACTCCCAATTAACCAGGCTCTGATCTATTTGGTCAATACAGATTAGTCTTGGCCTTTCTCGGCATCTGCTTTCACCAATATTTGCAGCACTGATTCATTGAGTTTCCCAAAGTTTTACATTTAAATATTTATAATCAGCACATTCACTGCCTAAAATATTTAAATCTAATACCGAGATCAGTAATATTACACTTGCCGAATATACAGTTGAGGTATAAGTTGACAGCTCTTTGTGAAATAACGAACTGAGTTTTGCAGTTGTTTGTTAAAATAAGAAAGTAAAATTCGTGTTACTTTCACTGGCGCATCGTTGGAGCTGCTCCTGCAGTAATGCTCCAATGCATTCCACTTAGATTTTTTGTGCAACGACATTGTTATACGACGTGCCATGATGAAAAAGACGCTGGTTGCAAGTGAACGTTGCAGAATCGATGGAATTATCTAGTTGCGCTGATTAATAAGTTTATAAATTTATTTTAATTATTTGTCGGTGATGTTCAATTTTTACATAAGCGTATTAAAAACGGTTCTTTTCATGTATCGTACGTAATAAGCTAATAAATGATCAATGACTATTTCTATATATACATTCATATGTAGATATGTATAATTTAATAAACTGTGTTCGAAAGAGAAGTACATTGCATATTTGTACCAACGCAGCCAGACTTCACAGATCCAACTGCCTGACGACGTCGTTCCGTTTAGACTGTGTGAATTATAAATATTTCCACAGATAAAATACCGGCTGATTCATTTCAAACGAAACGGTACAATAAATAAATAAATAGCTCTTGATAAAATATTTAAATATTGTTTCAAGCAATTCTGGGAACATTGTACCTGTGATACAATGAGCCACGAACAATGAATTTTATATCTTGTTTGCCATGTCTATATTATTGCTGTCATATGACGAGTAAGACTGTTAGTATATATTTTTTGAGTCATGATATATTTCTTCGAAAGAGTTTCGTTATATTACATTTATTCGCTCTTTAACAATGTTTTTAATAATTTTATTAAGTAGTTTGCAAAGACTATGTAGTTTTTTATTAAGGTATTTGAAATAGAGAAATGAACAAGAAAATTATATATAATTAATATAAGTTTTGCTGGAGCTATATGGGTAGCAATTTTATTATAAATATGAATAATTAATAATAAATAGAAAATATTAACAATTTCAAATTAAATAAAACAAAGTATAATAAAAATAATGTTGAAGTAATGATTCGGACTTTGCATTCTAATTATCGTTATAATTAATTCAATTTTAATGAAATTAAAAACGTTAAATAATTATGAAAGTAATATGTTTAAATTATCATTAAATGTCTCGGCGTCCCGGTCAAGTATATGACTACGATATCTATTAAGATTGATACAGTGGAAAATTGAGTAGTCTTCATATGGTAATGACGATTTTATTGCTAATGGCAAAGAACTCTTTTACGTTTCAAATTATAAATATTTTCATAAATATATTGTTATTAATGACTACTAAGCGGGTAATACACTTATATTATAAATATCAAGGTTTTCATATTGTTTTCAACTTTCTTTTCAATACTCTTTTGTTATCATATCATTAACGGTTAATGTACATGTCGCGTTGCAAACGTTATGCGAACTTTTGAGAATTTTGTAGAAAAACAAACAGTTTATATTAAATGGCGTTGATATTAGTTATTAGATTTCTTTCCCTTTGTAAATATTTTTGAAATAGGAAAATAAAATGTCAAAATGAGCTTTTGAAAAATGATTTTAACATGAAACAGCAACAATTGTTTATTAAAAATTATTAAACGGTCATTAAGCAACTGATGAACCTCTGTCAATTTGTATTTTAAATAATATTGAAAAATAAATGTTCAAATTTCGCAATGTACGATGTGTTGTTAACTCTACTAACAAAATATCACATGACTGCATCTTGCAATTTGGATGTTAAAGTTCGTAAAATAGATCATCGGTCTTGGTCAGCAGTCCCGCTTGGAACCACTAGTTATGTGGTCGCAAGCGGGACGATGACCACTAGGCAATCAACACCACTAACCAGTAAATGAAAGTGCGGTAAGCTATTAAATCATTTCTCGTCTTCGATGCAACATGTGCCTTAGAGGATGAAGTCATCGTTTCGTACCATTCGCAATGTCAACGCCGTAACTAATCGTTGTCTTCTGTCAATTACTTTGTTATTGTAATGAGGTTATTAGTGTAACCATTCTTGTTAAGTCTCAATGGCGACGCTGAAATTATGAAGACTTAATGTTCTTTGCTACGATTTATTTATTAAGTTTGTACTGTAAAGTCGTGCCTTTGTCTGTTCGTAATAAAATCACGCCTGTACTTCCCCGAAGAAGTACAAGATTGCAGCCAAACGCGAGCGAATTTCTACATAAAAATATAAAAATAGGCAGAGAAGTGTAATACACTGCCACGATGTACTTGTAACTTATATCCACGAAATACTACAGAGAAGCGGTCACGTTTTAACTACTCGACCAACGAGGTAGTCTATCATAGTCAGAACAGTCAGCAATATGTAATGAAGGTGTACGATATGTAATGAAGGTATAGCAAAATCCGTAAAATAAACACCCCTATGAAATTATTCTACATTCTTTTATATACGTAAGGAACAATTTTTACTATATGTTACGTGTTTCTTATTAACGCGGCCTACGATTAGAATACCACTAATCTCCGTTTACGTTCAAAAATACCTTAAGTCTCCTGAAGGTAAGTGTGGATTGAGTTTATCTACTAGGTTACGTTAGGGATTGTATATATATAGGTACTACATATTCTGGACTTCATAAATACTATTATAGATTCATACAACGATACATTCATACTAATATCGATATTACAAATCATATTAAAATATTCGAAAAATCAATATTGGTAGAGAAATAATGAATCACAATCAGATCGAGAACTCGACGTGTTCTGGGGATCGTTACCCTTGTGCGGTTACTAATTGGAGCGAAACAGCTCGGTGTTGTACATTGTTCCCGCTCATGGCATTTGTGCAGTTGTAATTGTCAATCGTTTGTTTGATATAATTGTCTAGCGATGATTAATTGTTATTACTTTCCTGTAAAGCCTTTCTTGCAATGCGTATTATCTGGGAAATATTATGGATTGGTTGACGTAATCTTGTAGTTTGTATAACACTTGTAATTCTCCTAGGGGCAGGCAGAGGAGTGTAATACACCCACGTCTGACCAGATATGTTATGCGTCCTACAAATGGCCTGTTCCACGGTGAGTTTGTAGCCATACATCTGGACATGACAAAAGTTCGAACTACCATCAGAAATTTCACGTTTAAAAACCCACTAATATTCGCCTCGGGTATCGAAACCAGAACTTCTAGATCAGTAGTTGCGCTTGTAAACATTTGACCGACGGGGTAGCCTCGCGTAGCGAAGTTTTAATATGTTTTTAAGAATGCCATTGCTGGATAGATTATAAAGTAACATAGTAGACTTCTATAATATTTCATTCTAGACCCGTTGACATTGGTTAGCGTAATAAAGAATCGCAATGCAAATAATTTATAATCGGTTAATTCGTGAACAGATTTTCTTATCTTTACGCGACTTAGACTTTAGTTTGTAGATAGGCAGACTTATGACAAACGCAAGCGGTTTATAACCAGCGTGGGATCCCAACTGGGAACAAACAAGGGCCCGGTTATCTGGACCCTCGCGCCACACTGATCACGGTTAATTATCTAACACACTTTGTCTTAATTTATACACTAACGGATGTGTAAAGACTGTATTTATGTAGAGAGCGAGTTATGACCACGTGATGAATGTGGTATTGAAGTTTTAATTTATTCTAATAAATATATTAATTAGAATGTATTGGTTTTATTTAAGATACATGGCAAAATTACCTGCAAGCGCGACTACCGAACGAGAGGTTCGGGATTCGATCCCCTGGTCGGTTACTATTAGATTTGTCTGCCTTGAAATTTCTAGTCGTGCTCGGGATCTAGATTTGCGCCCGTTGTATGGCAATAGACTCATACTCACCTATTCCTCAGTGGGTCATAAACGTAACTGCTGAGTCGCGGGACTGTACTACACTATTCTGCCTCTCTTCAGGAATTACAGGCATGATGTTACGTTTCCTTTGTTACGTTTATATTGCATATGTTTATATTGTGGATCCACTTGGCCTGTTTCCTACTTTAAAGAAGTACTGCTAATTCTGCTGATAATTCCAAGAATGGAATACCACTTACGCAACGGAGTGGAAAAATCAGCGCGCTTATTAGAGAAAATTTTATTTTAAAGTATATTATACATTTATAATGGAATAAACAAGCATGCGAGCCTTTTGCATCGGATGTTTATACGTTGCACCAATGCAATAAGATTTCTATTATATTGTAAGGGCGCTAGTTCAACTATATTTAGGAGTATTAATAAACGATTAAAACGCTTACTAAAAGAAACATTAAATATATTAAAATAACGGTGTAATTAACTCCGGAATGCATATATATTATCGAAATTTGCGAGCTAAGCACATGTACCTACCTATTTTACTAAAATAACTTTCATTAGGATATCTAACGTTAATATATACTTATGTAGGTATTTAAACATCATGTGAATATTTGGTTTAGAATCACCCTTTTTAAGGTTTAATTTTTTTGTTTTAGAAATAAAACAATTAATAAATAATTATATTAATTTGTGTAGGAATAGATTTGCAATTTTTTACAAAGATTATTATTACATTTCTGGTGTATCTACCTACGTGCGTTTAATAAGCGCTTAAATGTATTAAATAATTCAATAGTAAAAGATACATTAAACGTACGTAAAAATACTATTACTACAAACGTCATTATAATCGAACATTTTCTGAGATAATTGCATAAATTTGAACAACACAATTAAAAATTGTTGTTATGTAATTTCATTTAGGTACATCGCTAGTCAAAGTGCTCGCTTACATTTTGCTACCACCTTCACATCCGCACGTGGAGTAATGATACTGCAGGGTTTAAAGATGAGTGCACACAGACATTAATAGTACTTTTTACCCCCTATCCCTCTCAATAGCACGCGTCGCACCCCTCTCGCACTTACGTGGTATCTTGATTTTGAATTAATTTATTCACTTGGCATTCATGACGATATCAATTTAAATTGTAAATTTGTTTGTCGTGTGTTTGTTTCGTTTTGTAATTAAGATGATTTTTAACATTTTTCGCAGACCGAGGAATTTTGTTAGGTTTTGTAAAAGGAGTTTTGAATAAATTCTGTAATTGATGAGAGTTTTGGTTTGGGCGCGAGCGTCATCTAGAAATTATGAGTTCAAAATCCAAATATATGTATGTAATAATGACTAGCTGATACCCGTGACCCCGTTTGCGATCTGCGGTGCTCATTATGTTAACAATGTATCTTATGTGTAGAGGAAAATACATTAGAAATATCGGAAGTAATAATATACTTCGCTTACAATATTTCTTTGTAAACAATGATTTTAATTTCACTGTTCGTAGTTAAAATATAAACTATCTGAGTTAGCAACGCGAGAACAAGCGACGTATAAGTAGTTGACCGTCAATGAACACGTGCTGAACGTAATGAACTTTAATAATAATATGAAGACATCGTAATATTCCCTTTTGATAAGGTCCGTGTGTCTCAGAAATAAAACTGACAAAAATTAATTGAAATCTAGCCAATAATTGTTCTGTGATGAGCGCACAACGGCAGATCTGAGTCATTTTATTTATATGTATAGATATGCTATAGATTATTAGAACTACAAATCTCTTTGAAAATCCTAGGAGTGAGGACAAGAAATAATTATTTGTATCAAATACATAAATGAAGTGCTTCTAACAAATATTAAATTCGCATATAGCGAACAGATAGAGAGCACAGGAAGACAAAGGATTAGAGCGGTGATTTTATATGTATTCATTTATCGTTACTGTAAATGTTTCCTTTGTTATTTTTGTATGTTTTGTCATCTCCATCCGTCATCAATTATACAAGGACAGGAAATACAATATCCGTTATGTTGGAAAGCATAACGGGTTTTTAGCCATTTTATTGTTTTTCGATAAAGAAACGTCCAATAAATTTATTAAAAAAGCAAAGTGAGCTAGAAAATATTGTCGTTTTTTTAGCGCGAACAAAAAACTTCTCTCTTTTTTGTATAATTAAGACAAATGTATATATTTAAATTGTAAACTAGCCTTGATAGCCGATACAAGCCCGGAGTCTATTTCTAACTTCTGTTTTTTTGTCTCTTGTTTTCAAATTCTGACGTAACGTACATATGTTTTAAGCTGTATTTAAAACAGTTATGGAGCTGGTCCTTGTTTATTGGGCTAGTTTAACGCACTTCAGATCTTTCACGTGACCTTAAAGGTAAGGTGAGACCAGCCCACCATGCCCCACCATTGCTTTTGTAAGCGTACAGTAATTAAGATAACAACTGGGCGGAAATTTAATGACCATTTAAAATAATACTCGAAATATCTTGTAAACGCTTCACGTAACAAGACAGGGAATATTAATAATGAAGAGTTCTTTCACAGTACCAGCGTGGGGATATTCAAAGAAATGGTATACGTTTGGGACGCCGGCGCTCACAGACCTTTAGTAAATACGTTTGTTATAATGATATATTTCGAATACGTGACGTGTCCAGATAACAGCTGGAGTACTTTATTGTAACATTCGTTACAGTGACGTGTTACTCGGGAGGAAATGTTTGATAGATGTTTGCATTTGCAAAGGCTTATTATACATGGTAGATACATTTTATTTGAACATTTATATTATATATTTTGATGTGTTAGTAAAACGTATTTAATGAGTTTCTGAAACTCTAAATACTTAGTTAAATCTTTCATAATACTGTCAATGCTGTATAATAATTTTTATATAGTATAAATATTGTGTAGTTAAATGACCTTTGACTTTGTTGTTATCCTGATAGCTATAACGAGGGGTGCGGGTGTGATTTCCGCGGCGAACAAATATTTGTATGACACTTTCGATATTTTGTTCCGTTCTTGGGTGTCAACACTTATATAAGTAATTAGGCTGTGTCTAGTTTGCATTATTATTACGGTTTCTTATTACAATCTTTTACCTATGACTTCAGGGATATATGGCCGTGATGTTATGTTAAAATAATACTTGCAACATTGGGAACATATCAGAAATTTCAAATGGTGGCCAAATCTGTCGCTGATCGCTACTAGTTTAGAGGGAGAACAGAATTACTTTCAAACCGATGTTAACATTGAACGACCACGTCGCGGACAGTGAACACGTATCATGTGATTTCTTTATTATTTTTATCAGAAACTTACAGCTAATTTAGCTATTTTTTCATTAATATATGAAACCTGTAGCTAAATCGGCAAAAGACTTAATAATTAATATTTGTAGGCGTAAAGTTCTGTTTGAAATCAACAGATTGTTAGTTTAAGGACGTTGGACTATAGTTCACCGAAACAGTCATATTATCTGAAGTTACGATGCGACTGCAAGCGACCACTGATATACACATACTGGTCTGAGCAGAATATCTTGCTCATTTATGAATCTTCCAATAAACGTCTATAGTTTCTTAGCCCATCCAATAAGGGATATAGCTGAATTTTATTACCATATTCTGCTGTTTTGATGACTTACAAACGACGTGTCAACCGCAACGAACTAACATCGGATCTGCAAACTGTATGTTTGTATGTAGCATCCATAAGTCGTCTTAGTCACAGCAGTCTTACACACAATCGCTCACCGATGATGCGTAACGTCACCGGATATAATGCTAATACCTTAGGTAGTGCAGCGGCCAGTCAAGCGAGCAGTGAGCGACCGAGCGGTTTAATTAGATTACATTGCAATACACATATGTAGGTATGTTTCCATTATTCACGCAGTCAGTTATATTTTCTGTTGTAAACAATTGCTTATCAAATGTATTTATGGTTGACTATTTTTATATCACCACGGCAGGCCTCTTACGGGGTAAGCAGAGAGCACCAAGTGCCTAATATCGATACAGTTCTGATGTGTTTTTTCTACAATCGTGATTTAAATATTAATTCCATTTTGTTCTATTATTTCTATCAGTATATTATAAACATATACGAGTCTTGGCCTTCCTCGACACCTGCATCCAGGTGGATCTTTCAACACAGCTAGATAATTAGTTAACAATGTTAATAGATAATTAGTAAAATATTTCTGGAGCCTTAGTTTAGCTGTAATTAATTAAATTATACTATTATTTTCTCTATTGATAGGTATCAATATTTAATAGATTATGAGAGGGTCGAGTTCCGCAACATTCATTATATTGACTAATGGCAGAGAATAATATCGTTGACAATATTTCCTTCCTCGCAGAAACCTTTAGAGATAATTGATCATTGACGTTAGGTTTGACATAATTATGCATAATTGATTTTCTTATTTATGTAAATTATAATATAGGTAATAGGCTCACCATCCATTCCGTGGGACCTACACATAATTGATGAAACTTGTGGGTGTGCTACACTCCTCTGCCTACTCCTTCGGGGATTACAGGCGTGATGTTAGGTATTTTTTCCCTCTTTTTACAATATAGATTATTTTTGCTCTACAGCTTTACTAATGCATTCTGTCCTTAACGGTTTATCTGTAATTTCGTCAGTGCAAAAATGTTCAGAAAATTGCTGTGAAACACTTAGATTATTAATTCATAAAACCCTGGATCACACTTCCGAATTGTGTCGTTTTCGCTGAAATTTATTAGCAAGTAATCTGTTAATAGCAAACAGGATTCAACAGCTTTACAACGTTGGAAGATTACATTTGTTAGCTTCTCAATTCTTAAGCGGTAAAAAGGAAATTGAATAAAACATAAAGTTTTAATGGTTTAATGGTTTAACTTGTAAAGGCGACGAATCTTTTAAAAAACCTGTTTATAATCAATCGTCTAGCCTATCATCATTTTGGTATATCGGCTATTAATCATATGTTCAACACGCAAAACCAGGAGTATGTTACACTTTCACCTTTCACCATTTACGTTTTCTTCCCACTATGGGATAGGAGGCGAGCCTATTGCCATATACTGGCTACGAATCCAGATTTCGCGTCACTACCTGAAATTTGTACTAAAAAATCAAAGTTATAAAAATCCAATAGTACTCGACAGGGAATTCGAACCTACAACATCTCGATCTGCAGTTGCGTTTTGCGACCACTCGACCAATGACGCAGTCAACATAAATATAAAATACTGACATATATATTAGATATTACACGTGTTGAACGCGAACAGTTATGTAAATCCGTGCAAAGCTGAAGCAATGTGCCTAATAGCATTACATTACCGGTACATCCGACTAATCGGCTATTAACCGGTAAAGGACATTCGTGTTAATAGCCCTCATTGGATTACAGAATTGTGTTTTGTCGTTTTTGAACACTTTGCACGCAGAACCTAACAATTGCTGTTTGTTACCGACTTGGCTTTCAATATGATTTCTGTAAAATGGGTGGCCTAAGAGCGAAAAATGTTTTTCTTTGTTATTGTGTCACAAATTAGGAAATTTATGAATATATGTTCGAAAGTTACATAAACAAATAGAAAAATTCAAAGTTAATAGTTTAACATTTATACATATAATACTATCGTATCGTTGACTTCCCCCTTGCTCGAGTAGTTGTAAGCGCGACGTGACGTGGGATTGGACTATTCTACTATACTCCTCTGTCTCCCTCTTCGGGGATTACAAGCGTGATGTTGTATTATATTATTGTCTATTTATTATTCCTTACCACCGTTTGTGGAGAGATTGATTTGATTAACTTTTATGTGTTGATAAACCCTTTTGTTATTCACATGAACACATTAAAAACTATTAATAAACGAGATGACGTATTCAAATGCTTTTTTATTATTTTTACAGGTAAGTTCTCCAAACGAGTGCTGAACTACATACCTACAATGAGATGATGTGAACAAAATCGTAAGACTTTCTACTTATTGTTATTACCTCTATTGTAACTCAAATTTCTTGCTATCGTGCTAGTTACGTACGGACCACTTGAATCGTGGAAATTATAAGAAATGTCGTGATACTAGAACAAATTGAATAATTGAGATTAAAATAAATTTTTGTCCACAATATCAAAATGTTCATAAATATTATATTATAAGGAAAATCAACAGAACTCTAATGTGACGTATATGTTTCCACTATCTCCAAGGAGTAAAATAGACTGCCTTTACTCTGAACTGTATTTCGTAAGTCTTAAGATATATTTTGCATTATAAAACCGCAGCGGCATTTCCCATTTATCACAATACTCCAATACACTTTGCAAGTTGGTTTGCTACTTGGCAGCCAAGGAGAAGCCGGTCTTATCTCTTTGCAAATAAGGTTCTACTGTTCATTAGGGATGTCCTAGTGCATTAGGACATTCCCCATTGGTTTGGATGCAACATTCATGAGGAAAATCCATTGTTGTACGGCTGTGCTGGGATTGTGAATTTTCTGCTTGAGACGACATAGTTACTCTTGTTTGTATAAAAGCGGTTTATAGAAGTTAAACTGACGACAGCTAACGTATTTTCTATTAAGGCACCCGTGGGGAAAAAACGCTACAGGTCTAAAATTAGCTGCTGTGAACTTAAGCTATGTGAATTCAGCAGCAGGCTATATAGAGCTAGTAGAGCAATATTAATAGCCTCTTTATTTTCATTAATAATATGTGGCGCAACTAAAACCAACATCTGTCCAAATTCCACAGAACTTGTAATATTTTCATGCATATCGATGTGACGAGAATCGGGAATCGGGTCGTAGAATTCATTCTACGACCCGATTCCTGAATACTAGGGTATCGTAAGAGGCAAGTAAATCCGGCGCTGGCTGATCGCAGCATAGAGCTGGTTTTTCATTACCATTATATGGAATAACATTATTCATGGTTTTATTATGTATGTATGTATGATTTGTTACTCGCGATTTCATTTGGCGAATTTCTATAATTCTCATACAATCTTACAATGCTCAATTCCCTATAAAGGAGTTGATATAAAATGTTATTTGATGAATGAAAGTGCGTTCTTAGAAATTTATAAATATATGTGCTGGTAACACCTTGTCAAAGCCGAAGGTGCTGCCATCTTAGGCGGCAGTGCTGCCATCTGTTTAAAAACAGTGGTGCTGTTAACAACAGTGGTAGCCAAACTCCACAAAAACCTGGCTATGTAAAAATTAAGCGTCACGCAATGTGCGGGAATTGAAGTCTATATTATCGTATAGTGAACATAATTAATACGTGTAACATGGCAGAGGTTGTCATAATTTGAGATTAGATGACCGTGTCTGTGATATTTAGAAATATGAATTTTATTAGTTTTCTCAAAGAACAAAATCTGGGCAATATCCTCACCATTAATTCGTTCTACAAGACACCTTGATGAACGGGCGCGGTAATTAAAGTATCTACGTAACAACTGAACTTACGTTCCAGATGTGACGTGAACAAATTTAACGCGATCTAGCTATTCTTGGCTCAGTGCTGCCACCCTGTAATGTAGAAGAATCAGATTATTATAGGATAAATGGTGATATTAATAGATATACAATCCTTAATTGGGTAAATTCTCAGCGATGTCATAATATTTCGAAGCATAAAATTAAATGGTACTTTACAGATAATTACGAAATCATAATGTTTACTTAAACTGTTAAAATGCTTTGTTAGAATCATAATAGGCTACTATCGAAATGGAGACGTCGCAAAAGAAGACAGTCAAAAATGACGTTAATAGACGAGCGTATGTGATGACTAATAAATATAGAAGAGCTGAAAGACGTTTTCCAGGATCACAGCACGTGTAAATCTTTAATCTCTCTCTAACTATATGGGAAATAGACTGAAATTGGGTTTGTGTGTTTACTATTAATAACAAATGAAACAGACTAGTCTATTATTCATTTTTAACCAAATAATGATGATAAGTTTTTACGAGTTATCACAGTTACCGTCATTTTATTATAAGGGTTATTAGTAAGAATATACTGCCTGCCATTATTG
>DWEE01001590.1:0-12965 GCA_018245755.1 Parelbella macleannani
TAGAATAAATTACATTTAATTAACATTGAGCATGTATCTTCTATTGAATTTTTTACAATTATTTAATGCTGTTGATATAATTAGGTGATGTATATATATATTTGATAAAGTTAAGTAATAGGTTTAATATAATGAATTAGTTATATAACTCATAGCGTTACCTATTATAAGTAAAGAAATATGATTTGTAATTTATCTGTGAAATGTCATTATACCACAGGCCAATTTAGTTCATCATCATCAGTCTATCTCAGTCCATTGCTAAACATAGCTCTCCCCCAATTTAGTTAATACAGGCTAATTAGAGAAAGAAAAGTGCGACCACAACATAACTGTCGCACCTGCATATTCTGAACGTGTTTTTCTGTGATCGAAATCATTACTTCAACTATAATTATAAGTGTTCTATCCCATAATTGCTACAATGGCCCGCACAAAACGGCCGTCTAACTTCTCGACTTTCCTCCAATCGCGAGGCAATCTACGGACGTGCTTATTCTAAATCTCCTCACGTTCCCCGGAAGTCGGCGCGCGGGACAGTTCCAACGCTGTCAATGTCAATGACTATTTACGAAGTGAATCACTTTGCTATATGAGATGTAGTCATTTGTATGAAGATCTATCTATTGGATCTTTATGACATTAGCGGGCTTATAGGTACCTACACGTTACGGTTACCGAAAACATTTTGATATACCGTTATCCAGTGGCGTACAAAATATAATGATTATATTCACACCGTATGGTAAACCTGATACCGTTAAAATTGTTAAAGTTTTATACTGTAATCCGTATACAAATACAATACCGATTCAGTAAAACCCTAATAGAATGACTACGTCCATAATCGTATTTCATACATACGAGTATTTGTAAGTGTTGCAAACGCGATGAAAATTTATATTAAACGAATAATTACTTGAATATTTTTTATGGAATCCATAATTATTTATTTCATTATAATGAATAGCCATGACCCGTCTTATGCTGATAAGAGATTCATGTCCAAGAGTGGAAGGTTAAATGGGGTGACGATGATTAAATTAATTATTCCAGTACAAATTAATATTGCAGTCATATTTATTTATCGTTCATCATCATCATCGGCCTATTTCAGTCCACTGCTGGATATAGTCCTCCCCCAATGAGCGCGATTGCACCCTGTCCTCGGCTTGCGCCATTCAGCCGCTGCCTGCAGCCTTTCGCAGATTGTTAAACCACCTCTATCGTCAGGCTGACGTAATTCTGCTGGAATTATTTTTATGAATTATTAATTAGTGCAATACGTATTAAGGACAGTGAAGTCATTATATTATTCCGCTGTTAAATTTATGTACATTTTTGATTCATGGGTTAATTATTAATGGTATATGAATAAACATATATTTAATGTCTAGACTTAATTTTATATGTTTATGAATCCAGTTAATATTAGGTAATCTATATCCGTATAATATACAAAGAAAAGGGAAAAATAGTGCTTGATTTTGCTCAACTCAACGTCAATAACACAAGTTCATTTATAAAATGGTAATCTGTCATTGACTGTATGTCGAACAATGTATGTATGATTTAAAAACTTTGATTTTGTTACTAAAATAATACAAACATTAGATGAAAAAAAAATTTAATACCTATAGTAATAGGTAATAATTATCAAAAGTAAGGATCAACAATATCAACATAAGGAATATTTAAAAGGAAAACGTAGAAGATAGTATAATATATTATGTTAAAGATGAAAACTATTAAGTTCTAAATAAACTACTGTACAGAGTAATGTCAAATTCACTCTGCCTGCTATGATTCACAGGTATTTAACGGTTTTAATATATTAAAATTTTAGTTTTTTTTTTAACTAGTTACATAAGTCTATAAAAAATATGAAAGTAAGTTTAATTAGCAAATAAATATCAATTATCTTATTTTATAATTAACGCGGACTGGTAACACCTAGCATTAAATAGGCGAAAGAAATTATCTGACTCATACATTTTCATTTCCTAACTGTTGCATATTTTGAACCTAGAATACTTTCAATGCTTTCAACAATAGTATTAATAAAACTTAATATAAAAATGTTTTAACATATAGTGTACAAGCGACAAATCTGTAATATACAAAATGTTCAATAACCTATCTGAGCTTGATCTGAGACTAAATTTATGTCTTAACATTGTTTCATAGAGTGCTAATGAACTGTGAAAGGTGAAATATTTTCCACCTGTATGACAATGAAAAGTTAATATTAATGATATTGTTCAGAATATTTTTGTGTTCTGTAATGTGAATAATTTATATTAATATGTAAATACTATTTTCCTAGGATGGCGAAGCTGTTAGCAGTTTTGTGTGTGATGTGCTGCGCGTGCGCATCCCACGGATTGCGCGTCGGAGTGGGTATCGCCGATGTGACCGGTCCGCCGGCTGAGATCGGTTTTGTAAGTTGTCTACAGTTTTATTGGACGGGCCCATAACTTTCAATTTCCTTTGCGGTTTATGACTGAACGAGCTTATTTTCAATTCAGTGGACTAAACTCTGCGTTTAAGATGTACATATACTGGTTATTCAATACGTGTAAAAATGTATGGCATAAAAAAACAGTAAGTATTTGAGTAAAATATCAGAGAAACTTTTTCAGCTGACCTTTGAATTGAATACTACACTAGACGAATTGACTACATCGTTGATTGAAATAATTGGAGAGTATATTTAATTTACAATCAAAAAATCAAAATATATCATGCTACAACACTAAGACACCGTGATTACTGAAGTTTATATTATACATACTAGCGGACCCGGCAGACGTCCTGCCCGGAATTTTTATTTATTACAAACAGACAGTCCAATTTTATTTATTACTTTATCTTATAATTCTAAAATAAAAGTAGCCAAGTTACTCCTTTTTACATCAGCTATCTGCCAGTGAAAATGTCGTCAAAACCGGTTCAGCCGTGCCAAAGATCAGCCATAACAAACAAACAGACAGATGGATAAAAATTGAAAAAAAAAAATTATTTGGGTATATGTACCACGTATACATAAATATGCATTTAGTAAAAAGCGGTTAATTGAATATTACGAACAGACACACCAAATTTAATAATTTGTATAGATGACACAACGATAACTGGATACGGCGCGCTCAACTGAACAAACTAATGGCGCCAAAAATGTGAAATTTATTTTTAAAGTAAAAAATTAAAGTATATGCTTGATGTAGTACATTTCTTAATTTTTATATATACATATATTCGGATATTCTCCGTGATTAGTCGATGGGGTCATGATCATTTGACCATTTAAACCCTACGTAAATGTCAGTAGCTACAGTGTTGCAATGCCATGCAGAAGAAACGCAAGGCGGTCCCACATCGGCCTTGACTGTTCAAGTTTTGTACACGTGTGTTACATTGTACGCAGTCTATGATTTGAGGTCAATATTATATAAAAGGAACCTTGATACTCCAGGAGGCCTCTGGCTCAGAGCCATAGATACGTTACTTTGTTATTACAATAATGCCAAAGGTAGCACGATGTACTCTAGTATTCATGTCAAGGACAGGACATTATGGTATTTATTAATTAATACCCCATAGTGTAAGGGGTTTCAAGCTCCGTCTTAGGACCTTAAGCCAGCCTCACTCGCTCGTGGTGCACCTAGCTATACAATGTACGAGGTTCTAGCGACCGGCATAGTGCAGTAACCTGGACATAGCTAGATGCTATGTTCGCCAATGGGTGGCATTACCAGTGTGGGAACTATGCCTATGACTATGGGGCGAAAACCACCTTAGGGAAGGCCTATGTCCAGCAATGCACTGAAACGGGCTGATGGTGTTTTTATTCGAATAGTTAAAGGTAGTAAACTAAGAACATAAGCTGTAAATAACAAGTTACGTAGTCGTCCAATGAAATGTTCCTAGTAATTTTGGTTAAGGAGAAGAGATATATTTTATGTAAACACGTCAGTAATGAGACCAATGTCACATTATATATGCACGTAGGTATACAAATCAAAACTCATTCGTTAATAAAATTTTACCGACAAATAGTCCTTAAATCATCATTGAATAATTCAGTTTTATCTAATTAAAGTGCGCAAACACATGATGTATGGCATGAGGATATGATCGCATCGGTACCGGAATCCTTTGTGTATTTAATTACGACAGCGCATCATCAGACACTGACGCAGCTCTCCAGCTGAGTCGCTGTAACGTGATTCATTAATACAATTACAATAATAATGTTACACGCTTAAAATGAACTACACATGTACATATTTTTCGATTGTCTATGTAGTATTAAATAAACTTGTTGAAAATTGTCTGATTGTCAGGAAAATGATTGGTAAAATTGTCAGGAAAATGTTTGGTAAAATTGATACGAACATCACGTGTTGGTACAAAAATTGTCGAGTGTTTAATAAAATTGTTTCGAACATCACCGGTATGTCAAAAACTGTCGAGCGTTTGATAAAGTTCCATCGAACATCACACTACGTATTGTATTCAATTTGACTATTGTATGTTTTGGTTTTCATGATTATTTGAAGCAAGTAAGGTAGATATGTCAACTGTTAACAGTCCTCGAGGCTCGAATAGGGATATAATTTGGACTGTTAGTGACAATTAGGTTTGTTAATGTTACATGTTAGTCAATAAGAATATTAGATGCTCAGGTAAAACGACTGCAGTGCCATCAGCTATTTGTATATAATAATATACAAACTTATATACATATGTATATCAGTCCTACGACGTTGCATTTCGTCACGTTGAATCCTATGTAAACCGTGAAACCAATCCGGTTTGATGTAAAATGTATTTGAAATACCTATATGTAACTTGATTTGAAGCGACGGAAAATGGTGTCAAAATACCCAATGCCATAGCGCATTGACGCCAATTATTACTATTTAGAGGCTCGCGTTTACATTAGCAACGTATGTGACCTCTTTGTAACTCTTGGAATTCGTAGATATATTATGTTTTTCTCAATTTTTTTTGTAATAATTTTAAATGTTTTAGCATTTATTCGTAATACTGTAATCCAAACTTGGCATATATGTATACCTGTTTCCATATAATAATAAGTATTAATGTTTGGCCAATCGATCCAGTGGTTGTGACCTTGGCTGCTTACCCTAGGGGCGTTGGGCTTGATTAAAACTAAGTATAAATGTTTGTATGACGAATATGAATAAGTATTGCGTCAGGACGTAAAATTTAAACTGGTATAAACTAAATAAAGAGGGAGCATTTTTCACGTGACTGACTCATCAACGCAGAGCCGAAACTACCGATGCAAGAACTACGAAATTTCGACAATGGGTTCCTTTTATGGACTAGGTAAGCAATAATGAAGTATTTTGGGGAATTTAACTGCTAGAAGCTTGAAATAGTGGTTAAAAATATGCGGTGGGTACAAAATCATTATTCTTTTGAAATTTCGGTTTGAAATTTTGTACTTAGATCTTCTATCTTCTTTTTTATCTCTGTCTTGTTTGGGATCCGTTATGATTAAGTTGTCATAAGATACTGTAGTCATTATTAATATTGGCAATATTATTTTTGTTAGTAAAGAAAAAAATGAGTTGAACTTTCTTTCCGTGCCATAGTTAATCCTCAAATCAGATAGGTGTTGCCAAGTCTCATAAATTTCGTCCATATATTCATTTACTTGTCGTGTAAAATAAAAGTATTCCGTAAAGTTACAGACTTGACACGAATATCGAGCTTTAAATGAATCATTACCGTTACAAGTATGCACAATTTTGTCAGTTGGTTACATTTATTTCTAAATAAAATTGTATGATAATAGACCATTTTTGAATTATGTAAACTTTATGTCTGTTAATCTTTTACACGTCCAAAGTACTGTGATAATTATCATTACATTTTTGTATGTCTTCCAGATGGGATACGCGAATTTCGAGCAATCCGGCCAGGGGATACATTTGAGACAGTTTTCAAGAGCCTTTGTCCTGGAGGACGAAGATAATGGCAGCAGGATAGTGTTTGTTTCCGTGGATGCGGCTATGATGGGCATCGGTATACGGAAAGAGGTTTTTGACCTTTTATATTTCTATTATTTTGCTGATTTTTCTAATTCTGAATTGAATACGTTTGAATTCGAATAGTAACTGAATTATTTTTAAAATATTCACCGAATTCCAGGTGATAAAACGCCTGCAGAAGCGCTACGGGGAAATCTACAACGAGCAGAACGTCATCCTGAGCGGTACCCATACTCACTCCACGCCAGGAGGCTTCCTTATGGATTTCCTCTTCGACCTGCCCATCCTCGGCTTCGTTAAAGAGACATATGCTGCTTATATATCTGGAATACTAAAGGTACAGATGTTGACTGAACACATTAATTTGACTACAAACCTGATAATTGTAAAATTGACACTGATATTGAATATTTATATAATCCATTTTCCTAATTTCACTATACATTATTAATTAGTGTTTCCAAACTCCTTACCTTTCAGAATGTAATTGGCAACCCTAATAAATATCCTATTTAGCTTTCCGCCATCTTTATTCGTCATTCGTCATCAGTGTATCTTATATTTATTACTGAAACAAAAGCCCCCTCTGTCTTTTTACGTTCGAACTTGAACACAAAAAGCATGTTTATGTTTAACATTGTATGGCGTGGCAAAACCCAATAAGACAGGAAAGGTTTGACCTCAACCGTTAATCGGTTTTCATTATTATATTGTCCAGATCACCACATAACACAATTCTAAAAATTGCACTGTAATAATTAAAAACAAACGAAGCTCAATGTCGAACAAGAAATACTAGTTTCGAAAGAAATAACACAATTAGGCAAATGTCGACACGTTCGCGAGTCTCGTGAGATGTGAATCAGTCGCCACACTAGCCTCTGTGTAGAAACTTCTTATCTGAAATAGCTGTTTTGTATGATATAGGACTGTGCAGTTAACTGCTTATGATATTGTAAACTAGCTATTAAGTTGTGGCTTCGGTCGCATTCCCGCGCCAAAACGATTTATCCACCTTAAAAAGTAAGATATATTTTGAGTTAGAAAAATAAGTTAGCGCCACACATACTTAAATAGGGTTAATTGAATTTTGCGTGTTCGCCGAATAAACAAAAATGTTTCAATTACTGTGTGTATAGTTTTATGTACATTGTGTGAAGTTCTTATAGTAAAAGCGATTTGATTCTCATCATCATCATAATTATTAGCCTATATCCGTCCACTGCTGGACATAAATCTCTCCAATAGCACGCCATAGAGCTCGATCTACAGTTCGTCGAATCGATTTGATTCTCGCTTCTATTTTATTATTAGTATAGATTAAATAGAATATAAATCGATTTCCAAATAGAAATTACATTACCTTTTTGAACGATATGTGTACACACTGACCGATCATTAATTTAATAGGACAAGATCATGAAGATAACAATTACAGAATTATCTGAGTGGAAACATGTAAAATAAATTAAAATAAATTTATACAATCTAAAAAAGGACGAAAACAAAACCTGTTTATTTTAAAGTCCGAATAGGTTTTTTCAGTGTACAAAAGAGAAGACATTTTGAATAGCCATAGTTATTAATTTTGTTTCATTTTTGACATTACTTTAAATTTTTGATTCACTCAGCGCCATCTATTGAGCGATTTAGACAAATACAGGTCGTTTCACTTACGGTGCTTTTTTGTACAATCACAGCTATGTACATACAATAATGTATATACTTGTAGTAAATAATACGTTGATAAAATTAACATTTTCATTCCAGAGTATAATAATAGCTCACAAAAATATACAACCGGCAAGAATGCAGTACGGTGAAACGGAGTTGTTGGACGCGAACATAAACAGATCTCCGACCTCGTATCTACGGAATCCGTCCGAGGAGAGAGCCAAGTACGTTGCGAAAATATGCAAATAATGAAAACGGAATATCGCCGTGGTAGTCTAACGGCTTAAATAATACACTCGCTACAAGGTTCTGGGGTACAAACCTTGAAGCAATTAACGTCACAAAGTTTATTTTACTTTGAAAATCGTTTATTAAAATGCTTTACGCTAAAAAGTATTTAATGTCGAGACAAATGTTCAATAGTTAAATGATGAAAGGCGAGAGGTTGAACAATAATAAAATTAAAAAGAATGTTATATTATCCTGAAGGACACTAATTATCAACTGTTTGAATGATTACTTGTCTTAATTTGTTTTGATGCTTAAACTTGACTTTAATTTCCATGATATTTAATAATTGTTGGTTAATAATCTACTTCAACGTAGTGTAAGTTAGAATGATTGATTTCCTCTGAAAACATATAGTAATATTTTTAAGGTACCAATACGATGTGGACAAGACTTTGGCTCAAGTTCGCTTTCTCTCCGGCACTAAAGTCCTGGGTGTGATCAACTGGTTCGCGGTCCACCCGACCAGCATGAACAACACCAACCGGCTCATCTCCTCGGACAACGTGGGATATGCTTCCTTGTTATGTGAGAAGGCGTTAAACGGAAATAACACTTTGCCGGGAAAAGTAAGAGTGCTCATGACTATGATATTTTTTATTACATTTGGTTCATCCATAGCTCCTGATATAATGTTAAGGCTAATTAAAGAACAAAGCGAATGTAGAAAAGAAAAAAACAACGAGAAAATGCAGTCTGCTAAATTCTTTGTAGTTAGGAATGAAGTATTTTTAATTGTTTTTCGATATATTTCCAATATTTGAGGTTTCATTTTGAAGGATATTGACTATAGGAAGTAATCTAAATGTAGGTATATTTCATAGCTTACAACGATACTAACACATCTAAGTTCATTCTGTCTGTTCTCTTCATTCCTAAGAGACAAGAAGAGAGAGTGATGAATGTAGTAGAAGCATGTTAAATCTGTAAGGAATTAGACATTTTCCGTCACTTTGCATCCCCTTCACGAAAGAAGGAGGTAATAATAACAGCGTGAATAGAACGAAAAATGACGTAACAATAACACATAGATATGAGTGATATGTGTTAGTCGGTCGTTGCCTGGGAGAGATCGCTCCAAGCGACAACGGCGCCCATTGTTACCCAGTTTGCTTTTATTGTTGTTGTTTTGCTGTTCGTGGTGCGCAACAGAGTGTTATAGTATGGTACCGTGTAGTGGTGCGAGTGGTGTGAGACTGTGAGTAGCGTGCGGTGCGCAGGGGCGCGCGGCGTGCGCGTTCGCGTCGTCGAGCCTGGGCGACGTGTCGCCGAACACGCGCGGGCCGCGCTGCGAGCGGTCGCGCGCGCGCTGCGACCAGGAGCGGCTGCTGTGCGCGCTGCCCAAGGAGCGCTGCTTCGCCTCGGGGCCCGGCCGCGACATGTTCGACAGCACGCGCATCATCGCCACCAAGATGTTCAACGCCGCCATGGTGCGCTGCCACTTCTACATATACTACTCTATCTAAACTGTCCAATACGGAACTAAATAGCCACGCCTCCTTACTTCAGTATAGGAGCTATCACAACAAATAGCAGTATTTCCTATATCATGCATATATGTATGTTCTATATAAGGTAGTAAATAAGCAAGTAAAATATCTTTGTTTTTTCAAAAGCGTTACATAAGGTCTGTCTTTAAAATGAAGAAGATTATGTTTCATCAAATTGTTATTTTGTGACCTATACCTAATGATTCAACTAATCGCTGGCAAAATGTCCTTAACGCACAAAACTACAGAGCCATATGCTCCATATTAAATAAACTTGTAATTTTTCAGTCCTATTTATAATAATGTTATATATCAGAAAGTGCTGAGCCAACCTGGCGAAGACCTGACAGGACCGTTGGGCATCGTCCACCAGTTTGTCGAGATGCCCAACCAGACAGTTACACCGTACGATCCAGTCACAGAAACATTCAATGAAGTGAGTATGCGAATTATGCTAACGAATCTACATAATAATGAGCTCACCATCTATTCCATGGGATATAAACGTAACTGATGAAACGTGGTAGTGTGCTAAACTTCTCTGCCCACCCCTTTGCTGATTACAGATGTGATGTTATGAATCTATATAACATACAATAAATAATATTTATCTCTACATAGCACATTGGTATGTGATTATTCTTACTATGATGAATTTAAAATACATATTACACTCGACAAGCGATCTTATAATTTTGCGGAAAAAATCGCAATAAAAAATAGGTACAACGGAATATGAATTGTTGGCACTGGTTATTTCCCGCCTTTTTTTTCTTCATAGCATTATATGTGTGCCAAGATTTTATTATTCCTAAATAAAAAATATTGAAGTAATACCTACTGCAAATATTAAAGCTTTTCGTACTTATTCATTTCATCTATATGCTAATTGTCAATATTGAGCAATTAATGAGTTATATTATTAGTGCGTGGAGGACTTTATAACCTATTAACATTAAAATGAATTTACAAGTCAATTAGGTAATGACACTTAAATACATTAGTTTAAATTGCGAACGATGACTGGCAGCTGATAACTATTTTTAGTACACAGGGAAAAATAAAAATGTCTTAGATATTTGCGGTTTGCAAGAAATATATAAAAAAATGGGAATAATATATATATATTATTCCCATATGCATATTTGATGACTGATGATATTTGGCATATTTGATGACTGTTTAAATGAAGGTAAACAAAACAAGTTCTCCGGCTTCTTGGTAAATATTTATAGCTTGATGTAGACCGTTATCTTCAAAGGTCATTCTGTCGCACATGGTAAGGCAGGGGAGTGATAGAACAGCGTTATTTTCAAAAATTTGTATATATTAATCGGTTTTCACTGATGTTTAATAGTGGTAGCTATAAACACTACCTAGTATCTTATAGAAATAGTCACAGAGGAGAGTTTCTAGAGAGAATATGCATAGTATGCAAAAACATTAATTATACATTAATATATGGGTTGCTCGAAATAAATCGGTTTTAAGTGACACGACGACTTTTCTATTAATTATTCGTATAGCTGTAATAACTATCATGTGCTGTAAACATGCAAGACTTACTTATGTATCTGTTACTTCAAGGAGAGTTTTGATTTGAAACTATTAAATTAACTATTAACTATTCGATGCACTGAGTACATTGACCCGATAGCTGAAAGCTTACATAGCCAGCAGATAAGTTTATGTATACAACTAGGTCGTCCCGTCTGTATTTTGGGTACGCCGCGTGCGAGCGAGATGGCGCGGTTTTCTATTTTTAATTTTTTTTATTACATTGAGCAATGACGGAACGTAAGATTGTGCCAAAGTGTTGTATGTACACACACAGAATAAAAATGGAAGGATTGTAAAAATACATTAACCTAATATGGATGTAACATGGTTAAAAGTAGCATCATTTAATAAAAAAATTAAAATGTGGAATGATACGTGCAAATAGAAATTGTGAAATTAACGACGAAAAATAAATCAAAGCATTCATTAAATGTGATCAAAGAGTATGTACAGTGATATACTTTGAATTAAATTTTTACGATTCTTATTCGAGAAATGCTTGTATGTATGTTGTCCAATTAACCCCAGCGTGCTGTACTTATAATTGCGAGACGTACTAACGATCTTAGTAGCCATCTGTTGTTCTATAGCATCAAACTTGTTACGATTATTGTGTTGTTTAAAAAATGAAAATCGTAGGAATTATAACGTTCGTTCATTTAATACTATTAAACAGTATTCATTCTGGTGTTGTCAAGAATATATATGGCGGTCAAACCGATTATTTTCATGGATCAGAACATGATGCATATGGTTTTAATTCACATGAACATAGCTATGAACATGATTTTAAAAGAAAAGAAAACGATAACGTTTTTAGCAACGTAGTGGATTCCCTCAAGAGAACGGTAGAAAGCGTGAACAAACAAGTCAATGACTTATTGGCTAATAAACAACAAAGCCATTCAGATGGAGCGTACAGATATTCGAAAGAAGACACGTCCAGTTGGCCACACCACACATTGCACACCGAAGACAATGGCCCAGTTGTACACGAACACACTGGTCACACTCATTATGCAAAACGTAACAAAGGAAAGGAATATTTTTCAGGAGAAAAGGATAACGAATCATCTTTGGAGCGGAACATTGACACTAGTAAAACAACTAATAGTTACGATAATTCCTGGAACAATGATAAAAATCTTGAGCCATCAATCACTAATACTTACACAACTCCATCGGCGGAATACGGCAACGGAAATAACAGGGACGACAGTTTCAATAAACTGAATTCAGGGTTTAATAATAGAAGTAATATAAATATTTATAAAGTGGCTAATAAAAGTGCAACTGTTGATAAAATTGTGTTTCCTGGTAAAGTTAGCGTTGTGACTGAAAAAACGTGTCCTGAGGGACTAGTGATAACAGCCAACGGGGATTGTTTAAAGCCCATAGTGATTTACATGGGGAACAGAACATCGAATGTTGATAATAAACCGAGAGTTACATCCTTGCGTTTTGGTGGTTGCCAAGAAGGGTATAGTAGGACTATAGATGGGCAGTGTGCAGAAACTGTTCGTGATTAAAGTTATTTAACATATATTTTAAAATAATACTTTCCTTTCTTATTATAAAATTAAGTTAGGATAGATATAATAGGTAGAATTTAAGTTTTAAGACAATAAACATTGTTTAAAGAAAATATTGAATTTTCATTTATCTATGCTTTTGGATTTAGTAACATTTATGTATAGTTATGTTTTCAAGTTAGCATTATTCGGGGATTTTTAAAACTATCGTGATTCACGCTACAGTATTGTTAAAACCGGCTACGACGGAACAAATTGTGTATTGAGCACTGAATCATGATAAATTAAATACACCGATGATATCTCAAGTTGTTAGTTTATTACATTCTCGACTCAATACATAACCATATATTTATATACGGTAAAACCTTTGAATAATTAAATAGGTTTTTCTA
>DWEE01001591.1:0-12964 GCA_018245755.1 Parelbella macleannani
CGGGAATAACCAGGAGTAGCTTCGTTACTTCTATCCCATAATTATTTTTAATCTGTTATCGTTGGTTCGACGTATAAACATTTTTTAAACACAGATTACGATCTAGAAACGTACTCGTATAAACAAAAATAGAACAAATTAGAAGAATAAGCGAATGCTAGAAAACGAATATAAACTATTTATTTTATTTCCGAGAAACATCCAAGAAAAATTCGAATTCAAAATGTATTTTAAGCGAGTAAAAGGAAAGTTGAGACGCTTAAAAAGTTTGATATTGACAATAAAATTGAATTAGCAGGCGCGAGAGAGTCTACGTTTGTTGGTAATCCTACTGCGCCAGAAGTTGGCATGCACAACGCCGACAAACAGACTTACCACCGCTGACATCTTTGTATTTGAAATGTACCAATAAACCACAATCTTAGTTATGTTTGATGTACATTACAAAGCTAGACATTTTTAAAACGACTCTTATTTACCGCAATGCAATTGTACTTGAACTGTTAGTCTATGTGTATCGATATTTAAAATAATCAGCTAATGATTTGCAACGTTTTTAACATAGTAATTCAATAATTGGCCACATCAACAGGTGCATATTTTATTGAGGGCCATGTTGATATTTATTAACCATTTAGTCTAGAGTATTCAACATCGCACTATCATTTAACTAATACGCTGAATACAGTAAAATCTACACAGCTTATGTCCAGTGAATAGTCCTGAAACATACATACTTACATATATGTACATAGGTACCCCAAAGCTGTGTAGGACGACCTAAATACTCAAACAACCTGTTTCATAATACTATTACTGTAGCTTGCTTTAAGGCTACGCAGAACACATTTTGGTTTTAAATATTAATCTTGAACATCAGATTAAGTAGCAAAAACATGTTGAGGTCGTTAAGCACACTAAGTTTCCTTTGAAGGTCACAATTACATGCGATGTTGAGAAAAAAAATTACGTGTTCCGTATATGGACCTTTTTTGCTGTCCGAAATGTACATTTACATATTTTTTTAGTACATTTGAGTCATAGTACCTACATAATTATATCTTATTCACAATTATGTGTAATTTAGTCAAGCAGCGAACAAGTTACTATTATTTTAATTTTTCTATTTTATTCCACAATCCACTGATACAATGCAATAGGCAGTAAGTTATGTCCAGTGAATGGGCCCCAAACAACGTACCCAAAGGCTGTACAATGCGATCTAAACGCTCAAACAGCCTTTGTTTCTGAACGCTATTAAACCAGTGCGCAGTAAACTTGAAATTCCACTTGAACCCGACCATGTATATTAAAAGCATAACATAATGCAATGGACTCTATATGCCTATACCTACCTCAATGTTCATACAGTCAAGGTGTATTCTGTATAACGAACATAAAAAATATGATTAACCAACTTAAATAAATAAAGCTGTCACTCCCATTTAAATACAATTGGCATAAAGAAAACAATTAAAATGTGGGGAAATCAAAATGAGAAAACATTTTTACTTGCTTTTAATATGCGCAATAATACAATAGAACTATGAGCGGCGAGTCCGGCGCCTGCCTGTTTTATCCACGCCGAATATATAATCCAATTCTCGACGTACCTTACAATGTTTGTATCATATAATAGAATAACTTAGTTAAAACGCATCCCTTTTCAACATTCATAACACGTTGTCGTTTAACGACACTAACATTATTAGTAATTTCGCCTCGTTCGGCAACGAGATGAAATCCCCGTGGCACTCGCCGTTGTTGCAGCGTCACTTCGTCTCGCATTATAAAATATGCAGATAAGTTACGGGAATTGATTCAAAGCACAAAGGAGGCGAGCAAGCTGTCTATAGGCGGGCGTCGAGATTTCGGCAGTAATTTCCCGAGAGAGTACACCTTTATCTTACCATACTGGAAATATTTTGAATTACGCACTCACTTATTTTTAAACAGTAGTGTAGTGAATACCTTGTACGTACATAAGTAAAAAACAGTTTCTACCGCGACTTCGTTCACGCGGAAGCCTTAATAATGCGCATGCATTTCATGTCTTTGTAACTGTTTCAGCTGTTCTGTTATAGAGTACCGAGGTTTTTCATAGCGAATTTCCAAAAAAAAAAGTTTTGTTGTTGTTCTCCTAAAACAAATAATAGATGGTGGCACAAACAAACATTCAAACATACCATTTGCTAAGAATTCAGTGAGGCATTACAACTTGGGTTTCTAGTAGGTACCTACATAATTTTTGTACATAACAAAAAAAAGAGTAGCACATGTCCTCCTCGGATCCGTAAACTATTTCTATGTAAAAAATCACATCGACCCCTTGCTCCGTTGCTGCTAAAAGTAGGACAAACCCACAGACATACTTTTGCATTTATAATGTTAGTGAGGATCTACATATGATATATGATTTTGGGTCGTACCCGTAAAGTCCAGTTAAGAGTTTGGCCTTACTTTTATTACGAAAACTTTATAAATCAAACTGAAAATATGTGAAGTCTACAAAAATCTCATGTAATTTGATTTCTACACTTTTTGAAAGGTTTCCGTCGTACGACGTCAAAACTGCAAAATGACAAATGGTTGGAAAATGTGAAAGGATGAAGACGTCATGAGATTCGAATGTGACAAGTAACATTTGACTCAATATGGGTAAATATAGGTCAATATAAACAAGATAATATCTGCTGCATTATTTAGTCAAGTGATTTAACTGAAATTTAGTGCAACTTGCGCTTTTATATGCAAAAACTAACGAGCGTTATAATAGTTACACGCATAAACGCTGGCGTCCATGGGCGTCTATGTACAACCTACTCCGAACAGATTGTAAGGATACTTCTACATTCATACAATGAGTTTAATTAAGAATAATAACTATTTATTAAAGAGTCAACCAGTTGTTGAAATTGAGTGGTAACAGCATTGCTGAAATATGACTATCGATGACTTAGTAGATACTTGTTGTATTCGAAGTGAAATATTTGCCTCTAATACATACGCAGGCTTGCAATCATCATGTACAAACTGAAACACAAATTGTTTTAATAACAATTGCTTCGCGATAGTAATAAGTGTAGCGTTGGTGCTCTACTTTGGGTATTTCATTCCTTTGTCTTTATGCGCTTTACATTTTCCTACTTAAACATTGTATTATTTTGATATTTCTCCCTTGAGACACTTGATCTTTTATTATTTTACGATCGTTTCACATTTTGTATTTATTATATTTATTATTAATATACAGATACATATTTATACCATAATGTTAAATAGACGGGGTCGGTTATACAAGGGCACTACTTATAGCACACTGAAATGTGTTCCAGTGGGACTGATGGTACGAAAATCACTCGATAAAGCCAACCAGTACCAAATAGCACGTACGGTGTATGTAGTATATGTATGTAATATTGTATATACATACTCCTATGTACCCTAATACACACGATTACATTATACACACAGGCACGACCGCACGCACACATATATATGTACATATAGCACACATTTGTTGTCATGTACGTATTTTGATAATATGTAACTTAACATTTTGAAACCTCAAAACCTGAATGTATGTGGAACATATGCTAGTTTTTTGTTTGGATCACAAATGCCGCAAAATAAGCAACATAGATAAAGATATTAATAAAGAGAGATACATCAAATACGGTTCAATGAGGAAAACCGTATTCATAACAATGACTTTCTTGTTTAAGCATATTTTTCACTGTTTCATCTTCCTTCATTCATTCACGAATACATTTCATATATTGGTATCAACAAACCGTTTTAGCAAGAGTTTAGAGTTTTCTGTAAAAACATATGATTAAATTGTGTACTGGCTATAATCGCGTGTAGTTTTTCTTCATTAGGTTCTTCTTTATAAGCACGTTGTTATAGAGGGAAGCTCATAAATAATCATGCATATCGAGCGCAAGAATGATCGTAGCCAATTATGGGGCTAGAGGCGGTAATCCCGCCGCAAACGAATGAAGAAAGTCTCCGGATTGCTCCGTTACCTAGTTGAGCTAGTCTAAAAAACCTCACGTGAGTCAAATCCACACAATTTAATCATCTAGTGCAAATGATACACATATCATCAACATTTTTTGTATAACGTGTATTATATTACTGATGCTTCTCGTATGCAATACAATACAATACGAATGGAAATACGACTATACAATACGAATGGAATGGACGCAGGTGCCGTGTAAGACTAAGTGTCGTCTATCTTAACCAATTAGATCAGATACACACAGATACCATAGTACATACCACACTATTTCAATAAAGGTGGATGAAAATACGAATTATTCGACCCACTCGGCAGCAACTTCTGAAATCGCCCTGAAATCTTAGAACAGATGTATCATGTCTCGTTTAACGATAAAAACTATCCGATGGTTTAATATGAAAATAAAGCGCAGAATGCAAGAAAATTTGCCTTCAAATTAGATCTATATTTAATGAAAACTGAAATAAAGTAAAACTGCTGATCTTGACATAATTCTAATATACGTTACTCTAAAGTTTAAAATTTAACGTTCATAAACTATGAAGCAGCAGGAGTACTGGTTCTTTGTTAGTATTCTTTAAAACTATTTCCTGAACCTGTAGAGCTAGCTCCACAAAATTTACAAACTACGTTGCACTTTATTGAAAGAGATTTATGAGAGAACTTTAGTTGGGTTTTAGATGCTTTTTCAAAAGGCGATAGGAAAAAGCTACGCAGAAAATTATATCCATGAATCGGATTATGAATAAAGATTATGTTGCAAAGACAGTAAATATTCACATTACATATACAATCAAGTACCTACATATATTCGCACTTAGAGCGTCATTGCAGTCATGATTCATTCAAGTCAGCAGTTATATTGACAGAAGCAAGTGGATGTTATTTTATTGATTTTATACAATATAAGAAAAAGGCCTTAGAGCGAGTAACGCAGTGAATGGAGTGTTCCAGGACTAAACACGGTAAATAAATGAGGTTTTGATTTGTCGTAGTTCTAGTAGGTGGTTCAGTAGCTTAAGTATACTTGGTTTCTTGATTCATGCGCTCGTCTTGATGATCCAAAAAGTAATTTTTGTAAAATTTTCTTAGTCATTTTGGATTTTTCATGTAAGAGGTGCATGGCAAAAAAGCTATACGAGTATGTATGTGTATTACTGGTATATTACTTTTCTTATAAATTGAAGTTCAAATATTTCCAACTTTTCACAACCAGGTACATTACTAATAATCTTCTAATTATTTCTCATATTTATTTCCTGTTCGTGATATCATTTTATCATTAAAGCTGAAACAGTGCTGGGGCCCTTCGTTTATTTTTTTACCATTTCTACACTACTCGTAATGCTGGATTTAAGTGTTTTCATGGATTTTTTTGGACAGCAGCCAATATTCCGGGCCCTGACTAGACGCAAATGTCCGTCCAAGGATTTTACCATAGCGATTATTCGGAGTCTGGTCTTGCCACGATTCGCATTCCTTGAGTACATTCATGAACTCTAGTGGTTCGGCAATCTTATTCCAGTTTCACGAATAAAAAAATAGTGTTAATTACCCGCTTAAACACAGTACGCAATTCGTGGAATTACTTACAATGACGTGATTTGTATACTCGTCATTAAGCATGTGATGTTATGTCATACGTAGCTAAACGATTATATGAAAAATTTTTAATGAAAATGAAGAACATTGGAAAATATATACAAGGAATCTGTGAAAACTATATTTTCCCCCAACGTACATACATATGTACCTATATGTTTTCTTCAGAATTTATCCTGTCATCGTTTTTATGCTACACCAAAATCGCTCTATAACTTGAACGCGAAACTAGATAAATAAATATACTAATTATATTTGCACTTAGAACATTAATATTGAAGTGAAGTTCTTGTCTTTTTAATGGGTTTTAATAAAAAGTTTCTAGGAATTCCACCGTCAAATAAATCGAATGCGCCCCCTTACCCGTTTGAAATGAAAATTATTTGTTTTATGAAGTAATTTAACTTAAAGCTCTGTTCTGTTTCACTTAGTCATTGTAACTGACATCTGAGAAATTCTTCAGCTTTTGTAACATGATCTTTGTTGTGACTAAGATTATATTTCTGATCGCTTCAAGGAAAATATTATTTATGTTATCAAACAGTTAACAGGATTTCCGTAGGTTTTAGAGAACAGATGTAACTCTTTTAGAGATGGCATTGGTTACTCCAATGTGGGGTATGAACACTATACCAGGTGGTAAGATGTTACTGAAAGATATGGTGGAATTAAAGTTGATAGAACGACTCTGTGTTAAGTATTAATACGTGAAGGAAAATCTTTGTATCTATTTTTAAGTATAATGCGCATGTTCAGCAGTATAATATAAAGTTTGCTATATGTTAGTTCATACACTACTCAACAATATAAAGAAACATACGTTATAGTTTACATATTATCCACTACTCTCTAAACCATGCAATTTACTTCTATAGCTGCTATTTGCGTACGAACATATGAAATTTTTAATTATGATCATTTCCTATTCATTCCAAAATGAGTTTTAAAGGTAGGCTTACACCATACGTATCTATTGTTTAACTGTCATATTGCCGAGTAAGTCAAGTGCCTGTCGGTCCCGTTCTGTGAAGTTAGGGCGCGGCTGGAACAGTATTCGTTTGGCAAAATAGAGCCGTCGACTGTTCCCGAAACTCAAACACGGCGCAGGGTAATGAATTAAGTTAGCAACTCCTGCGGAGCCGAGCACGCCTCATGTCACACTTGCTTGCACCCTCTGCTCCCAGCTCCACATAAATCTATCCAGAGGGTGGATTAGTTAACCTGCCAACTCTGCCTTGGCATATTTAAAATAACACATCGGAAAGGCTTAGACGTTATCAACAAATTAAAAGGCAACATTGTGCGAGGATAGTGAGGTTGGCTAGTGTTAAGTAAATATTACACAAAAAACCATTCGAATTTAAATTCGTTTCAATATAACATGAATGTCATTGTGCCGAACCCTACTGCCACAGCTAAATAATATACGCCAAAGTATAGCATGCAGACCGCGACTGTGCAAACGTAGCGTAGGACGCCAGTTAGGTGGAGTGACGATATACGCAAAGTGGCTGGCAGTGGTTGGATGCGAAGAGCTGAAGATCGAGCTCAGTTGCGCGCCATTTGAGAGGCCTATATCCAGCAGTGCACGGGAGTAGGCTGATGATGATGATAGCATGCTGATATAGGAGAAGTGTAATTAAATAAATATTTAAGCACGTTGACAACACACAGCATAAATAGTACAGAGGATGCCTCATAAGCAATGTCGGTTTCAGCGGACAATATTATTTTGACCGTATTTTGTACAATAACTTTAGATCAAGGGAATGCTTTTATAACGGACTGAAAGAACTCACTGATCGTTGGATTAAAACAGTAGAAAACAATGGCTTGTACTTTGAATGTTAATGATTATTTTCACAAAAAAAGATAACCAAAGCTGACACTGGAAACCGACGTTATTTATGAGGTACCCTCTGTAACTATTAAAAGTATAACTTTTCACCTAAAATGCTAAATTCTGTAATGTGTCTTCTATACTACATATTTATCTAGTGTTAAATAACAAGATTCGATTAAGTGCCCTAAAATAATACTAAGTTGCAAACCAGGATATTATTCCAATAATATATTTTCTTGAAATATTATGTCATATATATTTTTACATCGGCAAGTATGAACTAACTACAAATGCCCAAGTCATTTTGATAAAAATTGTTACTCTTTGTTTTGTTATCTCACAATGAAGCTCTGGCAAGTGGCCGGTCGCGGTATAGCGTAGCGTACCAAGTGCGTCTAATTATCCTGGTTGCTGAAGGGCAAAGGCTTAGGCGGTGCGAGGAGTTGTTCTTTTCAATCACCAACCCGCCACCCAGCGTGAGGATTATGGGTCAAAACCCCTGTACTAGGGGACGCCTGTATCCAGCGACGGACTGACACAGCCAGATGTTGATGATGATGAATCAACTATCGAGGGTATGTAACCCTATAGCGATGGTAGACCAAGAGTAAAAACCTTGAGAAAAAAACTCGCGACACGTTTTTATTAAAATATCAATATAATTAAACGTTAATTGCCAAACTAGTTTGGCAACAATGAATGCAAACGTTTCAGCAAGTCCAGAGACAATTTTGGTAACTTTTCTCTTACAATATACTTATAGCCGTAATAACAATATTTAAATTCAGATGTACTTCTATACTTTGGCATATTATATTTCGGTATATAGCAATAAGCCCAACCCCTACTCCATGATGGGACGTATAACAGAACAGGTGAACAGGTGGAGTGTACTACACTCCTCTGCCGACCTCTTCGGGGGAATACGTGCGTGATGTTATGTTATGTATTTCTTACAGGTTCAAAGGTACGAAAACAACAAACAGCAACAGCGCGCTAACGAGACACGCTGCCCGATAACTATCAATTACGAACATGTCGATTGAATGATTGGTCAGAATGCGAAGCTGATTGAGAGTCTGCCAAACGCGAAATTGAATAAGTGCTGAAAACGTTTGTTCTCGATCGAGTTTTTTTTACGAACAGCCGAAATTCGTTCTTCCGCTGTTTTATAATGCTCGACAATTTTACGGATTTGATTTGTGCTACAAGAATTTTATTTAACGCTTGTCTGTCACATCACCCCCGCTTGTCGCCGTCCACTGCTGAACAGACAGCCCCTAAAGTGTATGTATAAAGTGATGTACGTAATATTATCTATCTACGACGTTCCTTGTCTATATACTTTGTTTCTTGAAAACAGTAGAATTAATGTTAATAAAATTAATGACCTTAAATTGTTCTAAATAGCTTTTTGCAGTACCTACTAAGAGATATATCAATTGGGACATTAAGTAGCTTTTGTTCATCTATACAAACCACTACTACTTATTTATTTTCCCGCTGAGATTAGAATTGGCACATTTATCTAAGACAATAGCTTATTGAAAGCGAATCGAGGGCCCCTGTTTGGAACTTCTTGATTGTCGTTAAAACAATAATATTCCAAAAGAAAAAACTTGTCTAAAATCCCACTCTGATAGTTGCAGAGTATTCCGCTCTCAGGAGAAATAGAATAACTTCCGTTGAAAAAGAGCACAAGAGCAGGAATTAGCGCATAGTATTAGTCACGTTTATCGCTGTAACCAAACCGTGCTTCCGATGATTTATAATAGTAATAAGTTGGTCTAGAATTGCTGCATGACACGCATGTCACGATAACTGCTTCTTTGGCAGTGTCCGTGCTAAGAAAATGCATCCGAGCCGCAGAACGTATTGCATATATATAGCGCTCCAACGTGTATATATAATATGGCTTTCCTTTTCATATTGGTAACTACCCTGGCAACCCTTACGAGATTCACCGATTTTTATTTTAGAAGTATAACATCTACGCACTATTCTAAGCAACACTGAATACCAGAATCTGAAAGATGAAAAACTCGTCCTTAATAGATGTTTTCCTCAATTTACAGGTATAACATCATCATTCCTGTGAATCAAATTCAATATCTGAATGCGACCTTCAGTCTATTGTAGTCTGAACTTTAAATTCCTAAAATATCTTCCAGAAGACGAAATTTATTAATTGACTGGCGTTATTATTTATGTTAATGTTATGAAAACGACAGCAATACTTTTCAGATGGAATCGCAAAAAAATATCAAGTATTTTCTTCATTTTATGTTTAGAATGTTGCTTAACAGCTTTTAGTTATATATTATGCCACCTTGTTCGCTCGTTGCGCATGAACGGCCAGTGGAATAAATCGATCCTTCAGGCACGTACGCCCCTAACGAAGCTCCGGTGATGTTATCCCTAGTCTCGACAAAAATGAAATTGAGAGTAGACCATGTCTACATTCGAACACGTTTTACATGTGCCATTGTCTAAAAATAGTTTGTGCTCCAGATGCCAACCAATAGGAGTCTTGAAAGGCAAAGATATCCAGCCCCACGCAGTGCCGAAAGCAGTCGCTGCCTGAAATAGAGGTATCGATGCAGGAAGCTAGCGCGTATGTTACTAAGTTGGAAGCATCCCGGCTTACCAAATGTATTTTCACATATATTTTTAACAAGACTTCGATCTCTTTCGGCGCCTTACTCCCCACACCACATAACCAGAGATCGCAGTAGTGTAGGAGCGCAAACAATAACGAATGAAATACTTTTCCGTAACAAAATACACAAAAAAATATTTTAGGTCAGAGGTGGAGCCTTGACTTTTTGTCAGAAGATAACACAAAGTATAGCGAATGCGCGTAAAATATGTGAAACCTTTTGTATGCTAATACAATGCCATTGTTCGCAGATTGAATTTTCGGGTTATCACGCCGAAGAATTATTCATAACAGATAGGTTACGATTGTTATGATTTTCATATTTATCAATAAAATCTTTTTGGATAATAACAAAACATACATATCTACCTATTTATTGTCATATCGCAATGAAATAAGAATTTAGAAACACAGCTGATAAACAATAATTATCAAGGTGGTAGAATATATTACGGTTCGCCCGGGAAAGTGGAACCACTGTACCTATTTCTTACCTTGAATAACACAGATACTCACCAATAATAACTGCACACAATGTAAATATGTATGTATGTATAATATAAAATGAAAAAGGTCTTGCTCAGATGTTTCGAATATGTGGAATGAATAACAGATGAAAGAATAAAAAAAACAGATATACAATGCGATTGTTGATGGATTCAGGTGCCGAGTGAGACCAAGACTGATGAGAGATTCAAAAGTAAAAAATTCTGTCCTTGCAGATCTGAGGCGCTTTTTCTACATTCGTCACTCTTTGCATACCTGGCGGTTGTGGAGGGATTTCTATAATATTAACACTCACGTTAATGAAGTATATATATTTAACAAGATTTATCAATCAATGTATAAAAATGAATCAAATATGCAAATAAATGCGTAGGGTACTAGCAGACTTATCAGAACTCAGTTCGGAGGATAGCCTCCACAAAGTCACAGCAGAGTTACGTTGGCGTCGCACAAAGAGTCGATCAGCATTCTTGAAACTTAGGAGCAGTTAAGGTATGTGTTAGAAATGGGCTACCTAAACTATGCGGGCAGATATTTAAGAGCAACTATTTATACACTAGATACAATTAAAAAATTTGAAATATCAGATAATTAAAAAAAATAAGTAGCACATACTAAGAATCAGAAACAGGAATTTAAACAACGTAGGAATAATAAGGATTTTCACAGCAATGACGTAAGAAACATCAGATTGAAACTAATAGTTGACATTTAACATTTGAAAAACGAACCCGACTTCGAAGCTCAAACACGAATGGCAACATAAACGCGAGCACAGAGTAACGGCTCAAGTTCAGTTGTCAAAGAGATCAGTAACTGCCGAATGAATCGTAATGCGTTTAATAAAAATAGGAATATAAAGGCTTAGAACAAAATGCAATGTCAATCACAGTATGTCTTACGAACGTTCTACTGCTGGGGCCGAATTTTTCCCAACAACAACCTGACATCACTCCAGCTAGCCCAGTAACAATTCGAAATCGGCGAATGTTCCAGATTATCATTCGAGTATCTCCAATATATGATAAATAATGAACATAATAAATCAGAGCATCAGCATCTGTATCGATTTATCCATCACATCGAACATCGATCAACAGCAAATTGTTTTGTTGTTAATGTACGAAATTGATTGCGGTCATAAAAGGGTGGATTGAATTATTGCGCGATTTTACTACTGGGATGTTCCATTACGACGAGTCTCTTGTGAATCGGTTTCAGTACACACTCGTACATATATGTATGTGCTCGTATGTACGTATCTTCTTTCTTTTTCAACAGAAATCCATTTGCCTGTGAAATACATCCGCCAATACATACGCCAATAAAACATTTTCGTTACTGTAAATTCGACGTACTAATATTACTTATACAATTTTTATTAACGTGAATTAATTATTTTAAAAAATAGTCAAAGATAAAATAAAACACGATTACAAAAAATTTAAACACCCTTAATTTTTGCAGTCATGTTGTCGGTAATGCTAATCCATATTCTTATTAACATATAGTATTATTCAAATTATGGACAGTTCCGGTCAATCTCAATACCCACAGTTCTGTTCGACGTCGGTCACAAATATCCATGAGCGGGGGTGACCATTTGTACTTATTATGTGCTTCTTTAATACTCACATGTCATAAAAAAAATGCAAATCGAAGTAAAAAATGTGCCGTAAATTTCAGCCAAGTATCCTCAAAGTTTTGTATATATCTATAATAAATCTTGTTAAAACTGTAGCACTGTGGGTAGCATATTAGTTTGATTCGTTGCTTGCTTAATTTTATGAACGAGATATACATATCTACATTTTTGTATTAAAATATTCACGATACAAATAAAATTGTGTTTGATTTACTCTGTATTGTTGACTCCTGTTCTTATTGTGTCATAATAAACGACTAGAGTATGTTACTGCGTAAGGGGCTGAGATTATTAGCATTGTTATACAAATAGAGCTCTTCTGTTGTTGTACTCTATCAGCATTTTACGGAACACGTTTACTGTATTTCAGTAGGTATATTCTATTTGTAATATTTCCACATGATTATCAGCCTGGCTAGGTCCCATATGCGTATAGACCTATTCTAAGGTGTTTTTGCCCATTCCCACGCTGGCCAAACAGGTTGGGGATCGCAGAGTAAGGCTTCAGCAGTAAGAAAGAAGGTCACGTCGTACCGCATTCTGCCAGTGCAGCGCCGGGTTAAGTCGCCTGTTACGACACTCCAGTTTCCCGGCATGGAGTCGGGAGACGTATTCTTTCCTTGCCCCTACACGGAGTAAGTTAATGGCGTCCCTGCCAAGGTTAATAGTTATATACATTTT
>DWEE01001592.1:0-12964 GCA_018245755.1 Parelbella macleannani
GATAAGAAATATTGAGAATCCGGTGTTAACTAAGTCTACAGAATGTGACAGTAAAATGGAGACAGAATTTTCCGACAGCTGTCCTATGCCTGACTTGATATGTAATGAGAAGCCATCAATATCACCGTGCAGTGAATTGTCTGAAGTGGGTGATAACTCTACTGAGCAACCTTCAGTATCTCCAAAACCAAAAACTATACAATCATTTCAAAAGAAGATTGATATAAAGTCAGTTAAGAATATAGAAAAGAAGGATAAAAAAGTGGATAATCACAATAGGGTATCTTCCAAATCACATAAAAATAACGCATTGCGATTAAATAATATCTTTGTGAAGAAACATAAGAAAGTGTTACAAATCAAGAATGCCAAGTCCTTTCCTGTAGCTAGTTCATCAAATCCAAATATTGGTATACCAGAACCTACACCTTCTTCATCGTGTTGTAAGTCACCAGAGAATTTTAGTATAAATAGAATATCTCTTAAGGAGAAACCTGAAGCAAAGAGTGAAATATTACCAATCATTCCAGTTGAAAGTATAAAAGATACAGACAACCATCGTGAATTTGATGCTGATACTGAAGAACGGTCGATGGACATTGAACCCATTGTCCCATCCTCATTAGATACCTCTGAAGAATATCATCCAATGCCAGTCGAAGTCCAAGTGAAAGAAGAAGTGAATACTAGCAATGAAGGTGGTTTCAGCAATGAGGCAGATACATCCAGGGGAGCAACAGAACCAGCCTTAAGATCTATCAATGTCATGCCTTATGGCAACATGGCAGGTGAATTAGATGAAGATTCGAACCACAAAGAACTACTTGATCTTGAAGTGGCGTCAAAAAATAAACAGTTTGTCACTATGATTAATGAGAATTATTTTGGGGACAACATTTACGCGGATTATTTTACTCCAGATAGAGGAGAAGCCTTTGATGCGGAAAAGGAATCGAATTTAGGAAAGAATGGCACAAAAGATGGTATATATATCTGGGGAGAGCCATCTCAAAAAGATGGCGAAGGAGAGTTCGTTTTGCCAAATTTCATCCACGACAGCTATAAGATGACTGAAAATAATGTGGGATATTCAGGGATCGGTGGAGAAACGGGACACATAAATGCGGAAAGAGATAAAGGAGAGCGAGAAAGCAAAGCGGATGTATTAAGCGAAAGTCGAAGCGAGAGTGAAGTTCCGCTTAACATCTGTGCCGACGAGCGCATGCCGCCTCGCGGGGAACTCAGTGGGCAAGAAAGTAACGGCGACATGGAGTCTCCATGGAATGGGGTAAGAACGTAGATTTATATTAAAATTTTTGTTCCCCATAGTTCAAGAAATGCAATATAAATATTCTTAAAAACTTTTTACCTAAAATCCTGTTTAAGGGACCTTGTTGGGTAAGATACCAAAGGCGGTACTGGCAGCTTGTAACTCCTGCCTGTTCGTTTGCTAGTCTTGTGATTAAGGAAATTTTAAGTATATTAACCTGACTATTTTCTAGAGATGCTTGTCAAACTGATATTGTGTTTTTAGTTTACAATTGAATGTTGCAGATGTATACAGAGGTGACACCATCTGAACCTTATGACCTAATGGCTCGAGAAAGTTGGGTCTCCGACGGATCCGAAGCTGATACTAATGAGAAGAGAGAAAACTTGTAAGTGTTGAACATTGAAAAAAACAATGCTTTTTAACCCGAGTCGAATAGCAAATACTTTATTATGATTTCATTCGAACATTGTGATTTACTAACCAACTGTATAATTTTAAATAGTTGAGATGTTGCCAATTGCATGGTTACTAATTTTCACTGTTTTAAAGTTCGTTTCTTTATCACCACACTCGAGTTTGACTAACAGTTGACTTACATTTGGGTAGGGGTGTGACTAGCAGTTGACTAACACCGGGGTAGGTTGAAAAGGTCGTTAGTTACTATGAACACGTAGACAGGTGCTTAGCTTTTACAATTAACAGTTGTGGTGTGTGGATCACGCCTGCATGTTGCGAATTTAATCTGTTAGGCGCAATACGCAACGCATGAAGCGCAGCGGCTGCGTGATAGCCCGCGCGGGCTGGTGGGCGGTGGGGCCCCGCTGCCGTTCCGTGCGGCGTCCGCGGTAACCCGCCGGAGTCGCGGTCGCAGCCGCCGGCTTGGCTCTACGGCGCCGGCGGCTTGGGTCTGTATTGTAAATACGAGATTTTTCTACTCCTCCCAATCCTCAGATTGTCACCCGAGGAAATAATAACCACGTTTTGTATCAATTCAATTTATAGATATGTTTACGTATACTTTTTGTTACATATACTATTGCTTTAAATATATTCTTAAACGTCATCTTGAGCATATTCGCGTATACCAATATTGGGTTTAAAAAAATTCTATAAAAACTTATTTAAAATTTGAGTGAGTTGGGGGCGATGTTTAAGAAATCGGTTGTCAAACATCTGATCAATATCACATATGTTTGGTGATAAAAGTCAACCCAACCAAACGTTCAATGGTTTGTTTGTGAATGAGCTATTAATTCAATTTGCGGGCATTTATTGTTTCAGGGATGACGAGCTCCCATACCCTAAGGGGCGGCAGTACACGTGTGCGCAATGTTGCGTGCGGTTTCCGTCGGTGAAGGAGCTGCGCGCGCACCGGGCGCTCGCGCACGCCTCGCCAGCGTGCTCCAGCACCAAGACCTCGTACAGCCGGATGGTCACCGCACGCGCTATCAAGAAGGAAGAAAAGACTGACGACAGTGTGCTTGATAGTAAGTGTTCCTTATTGCCGTTGTCATTGGATTGCCTTTGGCTGTACATTGTTGGAACCTAATTTAAGATATACTGTTTAGTTACATTCATAAAGTATCAAAAATTATTCACTGTTTTGTTTGTTGGCCATGAAATAAATTGTCCATTATTCTAAATACATTATCAGCAACATGTTATTGATAAACAATATTCCCATAACCATAACTTCGTCTATCTTTACAGCCACACTAGCGACCAACCTCTTGGTGCTGGAAGATTCGAAACCGGATATCGCTTCGACAATGCTGCAGGTGTACAACGACATAGCTGACTCCAAACCAGCTATCGAAGGTCTCATCAAACAAGAAACGAAACGGAGACGAAAAGACTTTGTCTGCCCCACATGTAAAGAGGACCAGTTATGCGAGGTGGCGTTCCAGGCACATCTGAAGATACACCCCTTAGAGTGCATGACTTGTGGAAAGTGCTTCTTCAAGCGGGCGAACCTTGCATTGCATATGAAGACCCATTTGGGAATTAAGAATTACAAGTGAGTCGGTTGGTTGAGTTTGTTGGTGATCTGATCTACAGTTGGTCTTGTCTTGTAGTGTACGATTATAATTTGTCGTGGTTTGTATTTTGTTACAGTTTCGGCTTTCATTCATTCAAAGCTGGTAAAGTGGTGTAGTACTTATATGTAGAATGCATTATAAATGGAAATATTTTGTCCCAACCCTTTCCCAATTAAAGTTAAAGAACATACTTTTTACTTATTGCCAGGCTATGTTTATATCCAGCATAAGTGGGTTAGTTTTTATTTAATGGTATTCTGTTTATGATCTAGTATTACTGAGCTTAGCCCAGTGGCGCGCTATTGGTGAAGCCTATCTCCAGCAGTGCTAATGTCCAATGGGCGACGAGGATGATAATAGGATGTTATTGTAGGTGCGATGTGTGTGAGAAGCGCTTTGTGACGCGGCAAAAACTGGCGGAGCACTACAACATGCACACGGGCCGGGCGCCCTTCAAGTGCACCCACTGTGATGACTCCTTCCGCCGCTATTCCAACATGGTGCAGCACCGGTGAGTTTCTGACAGTTTTGTTATTCAATATAGCAATTAAACCCAGGTTACTTCATGGTATTCTATTCTTTTGGACCTTTCGTGACCGTTGCATTCATGTAGACGCTGAACAAAGAATCACTCCTAAATAACAACCGTTATAAACTCTAGCCAACATACCTACTCAAATTGAAGGATAGCGATTGTGTAATAACGTGTGGTTCGCGGTGCGCGGTGCAGGGACCGTCACCACTTCCAGAAGAAAGCAAAGGTGCGCGACTTCGTGTGCCATTGCGGCGCCGTGTTTCACTCGCGCGCCAAGCTGCTGTGGCACAAGGAGACGCACGAGGAGCGGCCCAAGGCGTGCCTGTACTGCAGCGACAAGTTCGTGCACGCCGCGTCGCTCACGCGCCACGTGCGCCGCACGCACAACGAGTTCTACCTCTCCGAGCGCGCCAAGGGCAAGGTGGAGAACGTGCCTTGTCCCGTCTGCAAGCAGGTGCCGCTCCACTGCCACTTATTCTCTAACCACTGATTTGTTGGTTTATAAATAGGCCTTTCAGCCGTACAATTTTTGTCACAATAGTTTTTTTTACTATATAATTATAAAATGTACGTTCGTTGGGGATTTTTCACAATTAAAATTAACCATAAACCTATTTTAGTGTTAGATTTAGAGTTCTTGGAAAGCATTGTGCTTGCATATTGCATACACTTTGCCGGCCTATTCTATAACCGCGTGTATTATAAACTATATTTTGACCTTCAGGTATACCTCAGAACGAATTTGCGCGCCCACCTACAAACGCACAGCGGCAAGCGACCGTATTTGTGCATCGTCTGCAACAAGGCCTTCACTACCAAGTGGAACCTAAAGCTGCACCGCTGGACGCACGCCAGCCGCTCCGCCAAGCCGTTCAAGTGCACGCTCTGCAAGGGCGCGTTCATACGTCACACCGAGTACATATCACACATGAATGCCCACAAGTCGGTCAGGCCGTACACGTGCAACTACTGCGGCTGCCAGTTCATAAGGAAATACAACTGTCAACGGCACGTCAGGGAACATGAAATGGCCAAGAAGTATGTGTGTAAGGTGCCCGAGTGCGGTAAGTCTTTCCATAGAAGTTATTATCTTTCCGAACATATGAAAGTGCACAGTGGTGCGCGGCCGTTCTCCTGTAACATTTGCGGGAAGACGTCAAGCAATAAATCAAATCATAATAAGCACGTGAAGATCCACCACGCGCGGGAACCCGTCGCGACTGAAGCATAGCTATTTAATACGTAATGGCGACTTGCACGGTACTTAATTAACTTCTTCGAAAGTGTTGTCATCCCATTGAATTTTTGTAAATATTAAGCGTGTAAATGTTGAACTTAAAGGTATTTATAAAAGACAATCGAATGCAGACGTCTCGTATCACAAAGTAAACGAACATACTATTAATACTCTTGTTCTAGAATGTTCTCGTGGGTTCTTCACGCATAAGGGTGTCTGGCAACACTTTATCGCGCCCCTGTCTTCCTAGTAGCGTTCTGTTAACGCGTGCGAGTCGCCGCGTTGTAAATAACTAGTTAAATTTAAATTTAATTATTTTAATGTGTAAATACAGGACCAAGTGTGTGTACATTGACGGAGGACGATAGAGAAAGCATTTTACGTACAGTTAAAATAATTAATAGCGCCGTGGAGTAACTAATATTTCATACAAATACAGTAATTGTACAATCATTTATTTTATAAACTGTAAATTCATAAACAATTTTCTTTATTATTTTTATTGTATACCAGATACATATACATTTTGATGACAGTAACAGCAAATGGAATATGGTATTTAAAACATGTATGTATTAAATTGCTATTATATTGTTTTTTAAATGTATCGATGGATTAATTAATATAATATTAGCCCACTATATTATCACAGGACTAAGGTCATAGTATAAAGTTCGGGTTTTGTACATATATGTACATAGATTACAAAGGTTATGAAATTTTATACAATAGAAGCCGTTTAATTTTTCAAACATATATTATGTCCACAACTATGCTTGTATGAAATATTGGCGGTTGTATGGAATATGAATACTTCAGGGCGCTTTACGCGTTTGTGAGTCATGCAACAGATTTTGATGTGTGCTATATATAGAATTGAATATCCATCTTCTGTCTTGTTTCATGTGACGTACTTACGTAGTTTAAGGCATTATTAAGGGTGTATAATAAAGTATATTTATAATTTTCTAGATTTCTTCATCTATGTGCTATCGGAGTCTTGTTTTAGAGGCTCCGAAGTCATAATTTGTGGGTATTAAAAAAAAACATTAACACATTTCAAAAGACAATTCTGTGCGTGCAACACAAAACAGTTTCGAATAACAACGGTGGTTCTTTTTTAATTTTTTGAAAGAAGAACGTGCTATTATTATGCCCGGTACCGCGAGGGGCGATTAACTCAATATTAAGGAATCACTAACAATAAATCTGTTTATGTTTACTCCTGTAAATGGTATGTATATTGGCTCTCAATGTTCACAAAATTTGATTTTATTTACATGCACGCACAGTATTCGACTTTGTTCAGTTTCACTGCGTGCCATTCACTGACCCCACTGTTGTTGTTGTTGTTGTATCCGATGCAAAAAATCTGTTGTGTGACGATGGGTGTTATATTGAGTGTTTTAGTCAAATTCAAAATGGCATTTCAGTGTAGGTGGTACCCCGCTTGTAATTTCAATTGTTTTTGTTATATTTTCTTGTATCATTAGATATAAAGTTGGAACTAAATCTACAATGTGATCTTGTCAGAATTGTCAACGGGGACATAGTGTGTGTCTAGCGATGACGGCTCATACATTTATCTTTTCATCAACGATTTGTGACTTGTGAATGCCAAAGACAAGTACCTCGGGCATCCAGACGCGGTGCACCTGTCTTTAATCGTGTAGACGTCAGTTCGGCTGCGAAATTGTTATCTAGAACCTTCCAGCAAAGCATACCCTTACCAGTCATAGAGATAAGTGGTTTATATAAAAATAAAAGTCCATTTTGTATGTATGATAAAATAAAGTAGTGTTTCTTGTAAGCAGGGTTCATGTAATATAAATAATAATAATACTATCAAAATATGGAAGGCTATTCGAATTAAATGAGTATGAAAAATTTCGTTTATCATACATTGGTAAATATATTCCGAGATTAAATTTAATATCCGTTATTCGTAAAATTTGATAATGCTTCCATACATAATATAACTTCTGGCTAATTCTGGAGTCGTTTTTAAAGAAATAAGTAGGTATATAAATAAATAATTTGAATAAAAACTTGTTCATATCGTATTCAAATGTAAAGCATAATTGAAATGGACTTCCTCTAAATAATATTTCTCGTGGCCCCTTTTTTCCTTCCACGCAGCACGCCTATATTTCGATGTATAGAAGTATGTAAATTATGACGTCATCGTTTACAATTGCACCGGTTAATATTGTGGTACAATGCGGCCTTTTCTGTTCGCCAAACGGTATAGATGTGTTATAACTTATATGCCAATAACTGTTATAACGGTCGTCACAGACAGAGCTAAAATATATGATCATTATGCTATAATATTACAGCAAATCAGCACCGATGATAATTATGCTATAATATATGTCTTTGCTTTCATTACTGCGACACGTCTCGCTATATCAAGATATGTCCAGCTATATAATAATATGTTAAAATATTTTGAGAAGGCAAGAAACAGACATTATATTTTAGCTACAAGTGTGACGACCTTTATTATGTCCGGAACTGGAAGATGCGCACTTTAGTTCAACGTTAACCATGAACAGTATATTTTCTCTCTGTACATTCTGACGATGCAATCTATTGATTTGCTATTATAAAAGTAAATTCTCCCGTCGTCAATACCGAACTCTGGGGTCTCGCGCCCCTTGAATATTTAAATCCCCGGCGCTACCTACCATTGGAGAATTAACTTCTTCATTGTTTCTTCTTTTTCATTGATATATTATTATAATAAAATTATTATACTTATGGACTAGTTATACATTAATTTATTTTCACTTTTTTATTTGTTATTCTTATGTAGCTTAGTTTACTCTAATTAGACAATTTTTTTGCGTCTTTATTGACGTTTTTTCGCAACGGTATTTTATGTTGAAAATATTTCTATACAATTCAGCCGTGACATAAAACATTTATTTCTTGACACAATGTATATTTATATTTATTATTTTACTACAAATATGTATGTGGTTTTTTTAATAGTGCGTCTAATGTCATAAATGTGATTTTAATTTATTTGGTAAATGCATTATATTATATACGCACATTCACAGCACCTAAACAGTTAAATCGTTGGCAATATGTCGAAAATTTATACTAAAATTCTAAAAATATACATGTTATCGCTATATCGCTATATGTACAAATGTGCGTTATATACAAACCATAAACACGTGATGCTGGTATTATTTTTTAATATCGAAGGCTTGTTTGTAATTAGAAAAAGTTTAAATTCAAAAATGGAATTTCAAAAACGTTTCTGTTATACTGCGTCCTTTTGATAATTATAGTTACTAGCACGTTCGACTAGGGATGTTCACAATGGACAAGCAGACACAGATATTCAAAATGTAATGGTGGACGAAGACAACTTTTAATTATTGTTTTATGGCGGTTGTCCGAACTAGCAAAATGGAATTGAGTGTTTCTTTATATATATTTCGTATCCATCTATATTTCGTTATTCTGATGTCTTTACATCTACGTTATCTGGTGTCGTATGACTGAATTGTAGATGTTCAATATATTGACAGACATCTGCACGGTCGCCACGTATCTTGATGCAGTCTAGGTGGTTTTAAACGATTAACGGTAATAAATAGTGTGATCGTCAGATGTGTTGTGTTTGTCGCTAGTCGTACGAGTGCGAGACTACTAATTGATATATTTATTTCGAGAAATCAGTGTACTTCCTAACTCGTTGTGAGATACTATGAATAAATATTAAGTATTACATAAAAATAATAGTCACTCTTAAAGCAATAAATTAATGTGGCTTTAAGCGGTATATTCGATTATTTTCCCTAACGTGTTATATTGTTTTTTTTTTGTCGACCCAATCTAATGAATCTGTGAACGAATGTGTCATGTGCAATATATTTTTAATGTTTTTTATACAGTGGCTAGAATTGTTACAGGTCTCTAGTTCACACTTTGAACTTCTTATTCATATATGTAATAGTTAGGCTGTCCTTATGGCTGTGGCTGATTTGTCCATTTGGGGCGCTGGTCGCTTAATCTGTATTTACTGGTCCAATATTGCTTGCTTTGGACATGTTTTTCAGGTAATGCCGTAAAATATGACGAAAGGCGTACGGAACAAGTTTATGGTCAGCTATGCCAGATGTGGATGCAGCCTAAGCTTCATGGTGTTGTTATTAAAAAAATTGTATCCTCATTATCACGTCAATGGTTATCCAAGTTCGTTTACAAATCCATTGCATTGATTCGACGAGATGTTTACGTGTAGAAATAAAAAATAAAACGGTAATGCGAGGTATGTTGTCATTTACCGATAAAACTATTTGACACGTGTATTTGAAAATTATTATTGATTTTTGTTTTGAACGCAGTTTTAAAATTAATATAGAAAAGTGCTTAAATAACTATTTAATATTTTGTATTTCCTTGCTTCTTTCGGTTAATTTCTCGACCGTTGATCGACGTAACATTAAGAGTGTTATAAAATTGGTATGCTTACATATTGATTTGATTCGAAAATGAAAATGAAAATGGTACATTTTTCGAATCAAGTAAATTTGGAATTTATTGGCTATAAAACATGTCATGTAGTATAATCATTTGTTCGCTCTAAGCGTTGATCAATCTATTGACTGTCATAAAGACGCATTGTCACTTAATTATTACGTTAATCAGCCGTCCGGAAACCGGTTGGGTACGTATATATGTATGAGAATTTATTTTTTTCATTGTATCTATAATTGAAACTCAAAATGTGCAATCTACAGTCGTTGATTGTTGTGGTTTTTTAAATAAAGAAGGAATCACTTCTTGTTACATGAAATGCTGTAAAGGGTCTTAAATCTTAGCACGCACTGTGTTGAATATTTCGTTTTAAAAACAAAAGAATTCCATATCGGTTTTTGATGAAGTACATGAGTTTGACGTTTTTACCTGATATTGTCATTTATTATACAGATCAAAACAAAGTAAGACTGAAGATTGGTCTCGTGTATAACTAAGTCACTGCCATTGTAAAAATTTAATATATTCCCTATCAGTGCTATATCTGGAACAAGCATAATATAATATACACATAATAAGAATGTGTATCTTTAACTAGAGTACTTGCTTTTAAGCGAGAGTACGCAAATTAAAAAAACAATCGTAGCAATCGTACAAAAAAATCTGTCAAAACCCCCTACATGACATTTGACGTATTAAAGAGCGGGAAAATATTCTATAGTGCGTGTTAAGACATAGAGAGTGGCATTGCATTACGCTTGCGATATATTAATAAAATGCGTTAATCGCCAAACTAGCATAAGATGAATTTATAAACATAAATGAAATAGTACTAAGACGGTAGATGAAAATTGAGAAGTGATTCAGTTCTTTAATTAATATTCAATATTATGTGCTTAATGTACAATTTTGTTGGGTATGTGTACTGATCTTTATATATATTGGATAGTTAATCCCGTAGTTTGGCATAAACTTCATTTGAATAGCTATCCGCGCCTCTGGTTACTGAGGAAAGAACTAAAACGTAGAAGTATACAGAGACCCGACTACTTACACTCCCATCGCATATTATAAATTGTTTTTTCCATAGGTATCAGCCATCCATATATATATAGAGATGAGTAGGTGTATGTGAAATGAATCACGCCAGCTGTGTTCATCCAGTATCGTATTGTTTGTCCTGTATTTTAAACGTAAAAGAATGATCTCGTATGTTAAAACACAACATAACAAGTTTTAATAGTTTTGTTTATTTGTAATATTAAAGAATACATAGTTGTAACGTCCGTAATTGGTTATTAGGAGAAATTGGTTATTTATTTTAATTTAAGTTTTTTTTCTAGTTGTAAATATGCGGTTAGGTATTTTTATTTTGTAACACGTGGGCCGTACACCAAATTCAGTTCGGCGGGGTCACTGAACTGAACAGTTTGTGTCTGCAATAAATTAATATAAGAACATAATTAATACCTTTTATTCAACATCCCTTATCTTATTTTTTCCCCCCAAACAATTACAATAATAAAATAGGTATACTTAATTCATCATCATCATCAGCCTAGTCCTGTCCACTGCTGGACATAGGCCTCTCCGATGGCACGCCACCGAACTCGATCTTCAGATTTATTTATTAATTCTTTTTGTAACACATTGTGCTAAACTAAGGGATACAAAGGGCACTTATTAATTATCAACGATAAATTAAAGATACTTAAAAAATTATTATAAAAAAAAACCTTAAGGACTTATTATTAGTCTTATTGTTATGTTATAAACGATTGTTTCTGAATATTATTTTACTTGAAATCTTCACAAGATATGTATACGTATAATATCAGTGATACTGAAATATTTGAAATTATCTTGCATAATATATAAGACCCAGGTTGTCTAATATCATAAGTGACTTATATTATCGTAGATAACAATTTAAGTTTTTTTAACGAATGATTCTTCCACGACCAATGCCAAAAATATGACAATATAAAAAAATCGAAAATCTTGAACAGAACATCACGTTTTTAGTCTCCGAAGAGATAGGCAGAGAAGTATAGTATTTTATACATTTCACCGATTACGTTTATGTTCCACTATGTAATAGGTAGTAAATTTATTACCTCTCACCAGGCACAAATGCAAACTTCGACCACTACTAAAAATATCAGGATAGAAAAATGCAATAGTCCCTTTATTTGAAGTATTTCATGTATGGCGAAAGACTCATCCCCTATCCCATGAAACGTATATGACAGGTGATAAATTGTGGTGGTGTACAACACTGCTTTGCTTACCGTTTCAACGTGATGTTATGTTGTATTTTAGTTTTTTTTTTATAATCTCTGCCTCGTTAATTGACCGGTTAGAAGCGCGACTGCTGATCCTTTTAACCAGCAGTCGCGTTTGCAATCTCAAATCTTGGTCTCGATTCCCTGGGCGGTGACTATTGGATTGAATATTTTTACCTTAAAATTTCTAGTACAAATTATTAATAGTGTCTTCGATTCTGGACTTGTGCCCGGTGTATGAAAATAGAGTCCCCACCTTTTCTTTGGTAGGACGTATACGTAACTGGTCTATACTTCACTTCCCGGCCAACCTTTTCGGAGATTACTGGCCCGATGTTACGTTTGTTTTTTGCTTCCTGTCCTTCGTCTTCTTCAGTCTCGTTACTAGTGGTCTGAGCTGGTCTACATAAATTTCGTAGCAAATACTACGAAGAGATGTTATATTTACGTAGAAACCAACATGATTGCTACATAGTTGATAGAACAAATTAGTTATGTTCGACCAATAAGGCCTTGCACTAATACCTACAGAATAAAGTCACAATTAAGTAAAAGTTATTAATTCGTTAATTACTTATATAGAGACAGTGCAGAAAAGATTTCCAACAGCTACCTTCCTGCTAAAGCTTTAGCTTGCTCTAGATTGAAAAAGTCGTTTCAAAGTCTAAGTCGTTATAGATCAAAAATTAGTAGCAATTAAAAAAATTAAATCAGTATATACATGTAAAAAAGTTATAATATACCTACCTAGCACATAAATATTAATATTAGTGATAAATTATTTCATTTATAATATCAAATTCTTTCCATTATTTGCTGATATAAGAGAACATCGGCAGAGCTAACATGAATGGACGTGATCTCCATCGCGATATTTTGGGTATTTTGAACTGGTTCTTGACGTCATCCGTACAAACGTTTTACTATAACTACCTAATATAAATATCACGTTGTTTTAAAACATCAGGTATGAATGGAGATAATAATTACAGACTGGCTGATATTTATTTTATGATAAATTATTTCATTTATAATATCAAATTCTTTCCATTAATCGTGGATATAAGAAAACACCGGCAGAGCTAACATGAATGG
>DWEE01001593.1:0-12960 GCA_018245755.1 Parelbella macleannani
TTTTCAGTAAATGAAAGAAATCTCCGAAAAAAATAACGACAACTGCTTAGTGCTAACCACTAAAAGCACAACAAAAACAAGGTTGAAAAAAGTAATTTAATCGGTTGCACGAGAGAGCTGTTATTTTGCGGTCACTATACTTACAGTGAGCGCACCTTGACGGGAGTTAGTTAATTAAACATAATGTTCAAAACCTTCTAAATCTTCCCCACACTGCCATTACACGATTATTAATTGGGCGTAAACTTCGAATGGGGTTTCGTCCAGATTGAGGGCTAATTTCGTTGATTGCTCGTGATATACAGAAACGTAATTTTTCGATGCCCCGAAACAAACCCCTATCCATCTTTTGCATTAATAATACGTGCGAATACGATTTACATTTTTGATCTTTTACCAGCACGTTTTTTTGCGTGCAATGATAAATATTTATTGCTTGCATTTTTGTTGTTGGTAGTTCTTTCCATTAAATTAAAGTTATTACGCGTTATTTCACGATTCTAATGCAGTAATACAATAAACTATGAGATACAGCTTCGTGAAGCTTTGATTGATATAGCCGCCATCTGCAACCCATAAACAAGAGTTCTAAAAAAATATAACATCCATTCAAATGTTTTCATTCCGATCCCAAATGAGTATCTAAAAATGAACGCATTAAATCATTACAAAAACGTTCAACTAATTGCGGCTTCGTTCCTGTCAATAGCGATTATAAAAGAGCTAAAAATAATGATGACAAAACGCGAACGACAGACAGTAAACGAAGCTTTCATATCCCCCAACCAAAATAGAAGGCAAATTGACAGATGACAAATATGACCGTTAACACTACGGTCACGACACCCATCGGACTAGCGTAGCAAGAACCCTGGAATAATAAAGAAATCCAAACCCCAGTCATCAATAAAAAGGGTGCCGGTAAAACAGTAGAGCTCAATATACTGTGGTTCGTGTCAGTAAATATTTCTACCAGGGCTAAATGTGATAAAATACATCAAGACATTGTCGTTATAGTAAGATAGATAGCCACCCGATGTCGGTAACACATTCCTTTGAACAACAAGATTAGAACAGATGAATGTTTTGTATACAAGCAGAAACATGTTCGGAATTAAGCTCTGTTGTTACTGAATTGTATAGATGGTAATAAGTGAAGGTGAGGCAATAATGATAAAAACAATATTAACAAATTAGATACGTCTACTGACAGGAGCAATCGATTTGTAAGACTCGTTACGAAATAGTTATGCGTATAGATAAAAGATCTGAGTGATTAAAAATAAATTTTGATGTGACATTTAAGGTCTTTTAAAGTTCATCACTATAAAATATATCTATTTTTTTATATTGTGTTATGTCATTTAGGTCAATAAGTTGACATACGGGTTTTTAAAACTTTTGTGTGTTGCAAGATATGCCTGCGGGCAAGCAGGACATTTGATATTAATAAGGATTAGGTTTGCGGATTGACGTATGATTACGCATTATCTGCGAATCCATTTGCTTAGAATGTCACTCTATGTAAAATTAGCCACATTTTGACATTCTTCAATCCTTGTTGCGCCCACAAATTGCAGCTATTAATTTAACAACAAAAACTTAAAGAAGAAATAAAGTGTTAATATTGATACTGCTAGGAAATGTAATGCATACAGAATAAATTCCCTTTTAGCCATGTCCAGGCATAAAGGAGTAGCGGAATACAGCAACAATTGAGACAAAGGGCAAAGAGGTCGACCCTTGCGGAGTGCATGGGTGTGGCGGACTTAAATTTTCGCATTGACAGCCGAAACGGCCCTCAGGGACGGCCGAGACGTGCTTTTAGTGCCTTTATTCGTTATGGTTAATGCGGCAACTAGTTTACGAGCTATACTGTTATTTGCGATCTCGGAGGGCACGAGGGTACGAATAATATCGTCTAACGTACATCTACCATTATCGTTAGCCCGGAAGAGTTTGGTACGCTCAAATTAATTGTTGCCGTTTCGTTATGTTCGCTATAAGATATCGTGTTTTAAATGAACTTTGCGTTTTATTTTAAGCTTCATGTTAGATAAATCCTGGGTTTTAATTTGCATTTATTGACAACGTGGTATTACTTATCTATCAACATAATTTGTGCCGTCGTTTGCACGGAACTAGGATTCAGGACTAATATTGTAATAAAAAAATACATTTAATGATTTCAATCTTTTTGGACTTTCCTGTTATTTTCCTGTTATTTTTCCTCCTTATTTTTAAAAATTAATTCAGCTATGTTAACAAGAAAACTTGAAAGTTAATTTATACATTACCAGTTATATTTACCAGGCTTTTTGAAGACGTCGGGTAACATTCGATTTTTATTAGAGTATTTAGGAATCTTATTTAAACTAGTGCTTTTTATTATGAAGCTCAATAATATTTTTATCTCATTTGTTCGTCATTCTGACTATTGTCATTTATTGTGTGCTGAGGACATACTAAACGGTACCACACTTAGTTCCCATTTATCACGGTAGCGGATATCTCTTTCAAATTAGGTGACAGTAGATCTGTAAAACGAACCCATTACTTCGCTCGAATGGCTATTTAGATTAGTATCGTACCCTCGCCTATTGTCGTGAGTGGAACGCATAAATCTACCAATCAGTACCGTCAAAACGTCTGTGTCTGACGCGTCAACTGCCGAAGAAATTGGATTGGCTATCAATCAAAGTGTTGCACGAAATTACGTGCATTGTTCATTGGCATCGGCACTCCTTACAAATGAGGTCCCTTTGAGGCCCATCACAAGCATGCCGTGTTTTGACACCACATATTTTTGGGTCACGAGTCATTTGTCCTTTTCAAGCTCTTGGGATAGCGTCTCAATAACTTGAAATTTGAAGTTGTCAATATGAATCATGTCTTGGCTGCATTCTTTTCAGGTTTTATTAGAATAACAACAATGAAGTAGTTTATTGTGGATATCACGGAAACATGTTTTTACTACCTACAGTGATGATCGCGTGACATGCCTTCGTCAAAATTTATTAAAAATCTTTTGAGGTGAGCCCAATAATAATTTGCGAATTCCCCTGAAATATTACTAAAGCTCTATTGTAGCTATGTCTTCTTAAATAAAATTTTAAACGTTTTCTGTAAGTACCTACATAATTTATTTGTTCTCACTTTTTAACAATTCAATCTTTGGTGTTGAATTCATTTACGCAAAAGTAATGTTTACGAAAGCGAATGAAAAAATTTTAATCACTTTTCTAAGCCTCTTATATTCCTAAACTGTAAACGGAGAAAAATTTCACCGAAATGTAATGAAGGTAATAAAGTGGGATTACACATAGTTTTTTTCGCGCTGCGTATGACGGTCATCTGTGATTTTCTCTAGAAGAATGTTCTAGAAAGCCACGAATGTGAAACATTTTATGTTCTACGTGCTTTTAAAATGTAATTATCAAGAATCGTACACTACACGACAAAAGTCGACTGTCGACGTGATTGGGATAATTTCAACGATAAATGACTAAAGTGATAGGTGAAGTGAGGTCAATTAATAAGTCAGTTGTTTTACCCACCGACTTCAGTACACTTAACTGCTATATTTCTTCCCGATATATCGACCCCACTCGACTACAACGATCACGTAAGCCGGTACAAAGACAAAGCCCTAATGAACACGTCAATATTGCTTAGCGCGGGACACTCGCTAATGCCCTTTGACACGTTATGGATTCCAAGTACGAGTAGGCAAGTATGTAATGTCATTTGTTTATTAGTATTTCTATAGTTTTTTGTTTATTTGTTTATTAGTAATATTCTAGAATTGTATCATGCTAAGGGATGATTTTTTTATTTAGATATCTGTTTACTGGGATAAGCGTAAGCCTGGTTGTAGTTCTCAAGTCTGGTGGCGGCCCTTTATTAAAGGACCTACGTGAGTTTCTTGTAACATTGTAGAAATAGACATAACTAATTACACAACCAAGTAAAACTCATAGTCGCGTTTTCCTATCAACTGAGTAGCTGCCAATGATTTACGGGGTCAATTCGTCCCCCAGTGGCAAACAGTTCTTCCAAGCAGTGGACAGAGTGTTATCTGATCAAACAGACCATAAATAATACTTGGACTGTATTTATCACGGCACCGCGAAATATGAGTAATGGTAAGATTTATTGTTAGAAAAATCTTCCTCTCCCTCTGATAAGTAAGAAAATTGTCTATATCCGTACTCTCATACATGCGTTTGAGTCAAAAACACGCACTGTTCGATAATTCCTTGATATTAATTATTTGAAATACAATAATAGTGGATGATTTAAAAAAGGAAATATATTTCTGCATAAGAAAAGAAAAACATTTGTTTTCAAAACTTTATTTCCTCAATTGTAATCATTGTTTTAATATCAACTAATATCTACAAATTCTTATTTAGAAGCTTATGAATAAATATGAAAAAAAAAAAACATTATAATTCTAAAATAACTCAGGGATACTTAATTAATAATAATTACCCGCCATTTTAGTATTGCGTATTATTGTCACAGAATATGCAAATGTAATAATAATACGTACCCAATTAGAGTTATTTAATTTCACGTATTCATAATTAATTGGTTTTATTACTCGGTTGCTAAGTAAAATAACATAAAATGAGTTGGATGCTTGAAATTATAATCTCATGTGATTGTATCTGAGGTATCCTTTTATTACCGTAAGTTGGCGATAACATCAGGTGCCGGTGGATCCGAACAATACGAATATAAACTAATTAACATATAGTCTTGGTGACTGGCGACACAGAGGGTTCTCAACGTAGCGCTTCGCTGGTCACGATGAGACATTTACGTTAAGGCAGGACGAATAGTGCGAGGCACAATTCATAACGACACGCATGCCTCGCTATATACATAGTCGTATGGTAATTTAAAAGTTAGGCGATAGAATTTAAAACTACATAGCTACTCGAATGCAATTATGTTTTAGTTTTCAACCAACCTAATTTAAATGTTTTCTGGACTCTGAATTCTTCAATATTTATTTAATGTGATTAATAAGTTAGGTATGAATAAGTCGTCTTAATTCCCAACTAACGCAATTTTTACAGATATGTACTCGTATGTTAATATAAAATTATATTCCGTCATCAAAATTTTTTTAATCCGAGGCATGATAGTGTCTTAGGGCCTAACTGCCTTGCTTTGTCTGTTGTGACCCTTATGAACCGTCCGACGTCGAGTGAAACTTAAGTGTTAAACTTCGGTTAATTATCATAAAGTCACTATGGCTATTCATTAGATGGGAATCTAAGTGTCACGCTCCGTTGACCACGACGACATTTTTATACTCGAGTGTTAGGTCAACAGCAGCGCGTTATAAAACTGTGTTCAATCACTCTGAAGTTACAAGTTAAGTCCTGGCAGGTAAAGTACACAATATTAATAAAATAATAAACATCTCGGAACAGCTCTCATATGATCATAATTATGTGGTGGGCAGAGAGTATTGAATTCCAAATATTTATATCCTTATAAGCCTGGCGTGCTTCTTTTATATTCGTTATAAATATGATCTTATATACATATGTGCAAACATGACTGCTGTCCAAAAATTCCAATGCTATTCAACAGTGGGAAGGAAACTTGCTACCGCACTATACTTCTCTGTTTACCACTTCGGAGAGATAGAGGTTTAGTTTATCATAATACCTATGTTCAGAGACAAAGCAGAATCTGTACTTTATTAACGAGGCAGTATTTATTGGTTAATAGTACCTATACCTAAGAAAATAATTTTACATTGAAAGACAGAACAAACACTTACGCCCGTCACACAATTTTTTTAAAGGCAGGAATTAAACTCTCAAGTTATAGTTCAATAATCAAGGTCATTTACAAATGGAATAACAGGGCAATAAAAGACGATAATTAATAAATATCACGATAAAGTCGCACATCGTTAATTAAATCATATTCCATATATCACTCTAAATGATCGAAGTTTCATCGCCTTGAATTTAATCACTGAACAATTTAATCGGGGATTATAAGTGAAATAAAGCGACGCTGAATGCTTAAGGCCCTTGTGATGGTGGTCTTTGAGTAGCTTGTATGGTAAATAAGTCCTTGTCTTTGTCTCTTGTTTAGTAAAGAAAAACAGTTTTAATCCTCAGTTTGTTGGCCTGTAGGTTCACTGGTCAGTCACCCTGATTGCTAACTCTGAGCCTGGGTTGCGGACTAGCATAGCCTCTGCCCACTTTGAGACACGTAAATAGAAAATTGCAACAAACGTATTTCTTATTCATCTGTATCGGTCAATAGAATTGCAGAATAACCTAAGGGATGCTTATGGTTTTATGATTTTATATAATAAACATGTGAATAAACTAACAGTAGGACATTGTTTTTGCTTTTCTCTTTTAGCAGAGAAAGCGCGTGGTATATCAACATTGTCACGTGTCCGTTAATTAAGGTTATTAAACATTACGATGCTTTTTCAAAACAATTTTTACAAGGCAGTAACATAATCACGTACATAAGTGCCACCGAGTTCACTTGGTGTAACCAGCCGACGGTAATTAAATAAAATCAGGTGAGCTGAACTAATGAATTCAGTGGTCGGCGACACACTAATCACTATGTAATTGTGCGACCGTTTTAATGCTAATACAGAACGTCTTTCCTGTCGTGGGTCGTTATTATTTAAACGTCCGTCAACTTGCGGTTGAAAGCGCGGTGACAGTGACCCGTTTAGGGCGTTTTCAAAACTATATTATAGAAATTAGAGTAGAATATTTGATAAAATGATTTCCCTATTACTAAACTGTCAAAAATTTAATAGAGATTCGTTCCTATTGCGAATATAACTGCCTTGTTTCTTGAGTGCCATAACAACTTTCCTCCACTAAGTGCCGAGCTAAAACACTTCGCGTAGTGGTGCGTATATCAGATCGTTGCAATCAGAAAACAATGCCGACACATAGGCAGTTAACGTCGATACTAAAGTTAATTGTTAACTAGTTTCACTATTCATAAAAAACTATTTTTACAGAATAAGAGTGAGAAATGTTTTGTTTTTCAAAATCTATTTTGTAGAGAAGACAACACATGAGTCGGGTGCACTTATAATTGGCTACTACTGCCCATGCAGATCTGCGGCTAGTCAAATACGTCTGTTGACGTTAATTAATAATATTAGTCCAGTTATTAGTAGTTAGTCCATCAGTTACAACAAGAATGTAGAATTAGACTGTTAGTAAATATAAATAATGGCACTTTAGTTACCTATAATTATTATATCGTTACGTGACATCTCTTACGGGGTAGCCAGAGTCACGGTTACTAAATATGTCTATTCCTACCTACATACACGAATTTGTCAATTAGTATTATTATCAATGATATTAGTCCAGTTAGTATAATTTAGCGTAACCGCAGTTATTACAAGTCCTATTCAAACTTGCTACCTCCACTTATCTATATAACACGCCATCAACATATTTACATATGGACACTATTATAGTCTATCGTAACTCACCTTATACACTTTGAATCTGCATTTGAAATTTACGAAATTTCCTTAACCTTAATTATCTGTATCATTAGAAAACATCAGCGTGTCTCATCGCCTTGGGCGCAGAGGTTGGTACGTTCGTTTAATCATGTGGACGTCAGTTCGAGTCCCCGGGTCAAGGGTCCGCTCCCGTGTGAACGTGTGAAGAAAATTATAATATATTTATGTATATGACATACACTCGTACATCTTATGAATATGATGTAAGTATGTCTTTAGATTCTATTCTCGATATGAGAGGCCTATGCACAAGAGTGGACTGAGACAGGCTGATGATAATGATGATGATGATACTCACGTAGTTAGTACACAGTGTACTAACTACGTGGAGTACGTTTATTTTATCAATCATGCATTTAGGGTGTTTGATGATAAGCTGATATAAATACGCTTGACTTATTCCCTATGCTCCTATAACTTTTAACAGACAGCATCATAGATAGAACGCAATAGGAAAATACATACGTGATATGGTGTTAGCCTAGATCAATATATTCGCTGGCACTTACACATAAACGTGATTAGAGAGGATATTACGGAGAAATTGCAGTAAAAATACTTCAATACATCCGGAGCCTCGTGTGTAATTAGACAGTGAGACTATTACTGCTCCAGTAATAAGGCGGTGCGAGCAAAGAGCCAACAATGTATTGATGCTTCGTATAAATTTACGAGTTTCGTAAAGCCCAGTGTATATGGACGAGCATTATAGCTTGCATTATTCCATGGGACGGAAACGTAACTGGTGATACGCGGAAAAGTAACTGGTGATACGCGTGTACTACACTCCTCTGTCTACCACTTCGTGTATTACAGACGTTTTGTTTTAATATAGCTTCAGAATAATTTCATTCGTTGACTTTCATCATTGGAGTACTTACTCGAATGGCATGTCCATCAAGTGTATTTTTCTGGCAATGCTATGAAAAATTCAAGATATGGATGTGACTAATGTAAGATGTGAATCAATCCGTATGTGACATTTTTTGACGTCAGTGAAGTCTAGTAAGTACCAATATTTTTCGAATATTTAGTTTAATGCTTAGGATTAAAGTTCATGGTAGATATATCTATCAACATTTCGACAAAACAATGCTCTATGAAATACCAATTTAAAGCTCTATGGAATGTCTTGCCGTGAGCCGGTAAGTGTGAAACCCTCTTAACAATATAATATTTTACAAGCAATTTTTTTGTCAGCCGAGAGCATCGTTAGGGAATGTCGTCAATTTTATGATACGATACCAAACATGACTGTGGGCTAAGCGAGCTTGCTTCCAGCTTTTACGACGCAAGTTTATAGTTTTTCTATTGTGAAAATGTCATAAATATAATAATTAGGAGTGAAGAGGTCTGCAGTCGAGCAAATTGTTGATTGTCTAAGTTCGTAAAATTCGAAATGATTATAGCGGTCTCCGGTACAGTACCGTGTCTCACTACGGGTGTTAATCTTAAGCCTTAATGCAAGCGAAACGTGGGATTGTACTACACTTCTATGCCTACTTCCTGATTACAGACTTCATGTTACGTTTTTTTTACAATGCGAACTGCAGGTGAGAAGTTAGACCAACAGTTACCTTAACTAAATAGGCCAAATAGTGGCTGGTGTCACGAGTTACGAGTCTCCGAAAGTGGTCCTCGTCTATGATGAAAATGACGAAAATAAGGATAGAAATACAGACACGGAACATCGGTGTTCCGTGTCTGCCCCGTCATAAAGTATTATAATTATAACATAGAAAAAGACACGTCTCTCATGTGAATTTAGTTCAACATTATTAATAAAAAAAAATTGATAATAATAAAGAACTAAAACAACTTTAATATTAAATTAAATCAAATTGCGTACGTCCTGGCAGTGAAACGCATGGCTTAGCTCTGGGTTCCTATGGTACCTTTTATAGCGCCAAGTACTAAACGTGTTTAAAATAAAACGCTATTTTAATGGAAATGGTGATTGCAAATTATGGACTTCTTGTATATTTAAGTAACATCTAATTAACTGGTTTTAAAAGAATAACAAAGACGAGCGGATGTAATTTCAAGTAAAATCTAGATATTTTTAAGTTCTACGTACATATAGTTAGACTTGCTTGCTTGACAATAGTGTTTTGTTCTGATATTATTTATGAGTTTTACTATTAAATGTCTCGTCATTGATAAAACACATGATAGAAACCAGTGACGTCATCCGGAAAACCACACGTTAGTTATTTTGGTACATATACATACAAATATGTATGTATGTATAATCATAACTATGTATTTGTGCCGTAAAGTCTTTTGGCACAGATTTCGATACCTACACCTCGAGAATATCCTACATTCAGAAGTGGATTTGTAGAGATTGATAATAGATGTTCCTGATGATGTATACTCAGTGGCTTGGTCAGTATTCAGCCACAGTTAATACACCATAGCCACTGCTACAATAATTTCTGGTCTTAGTTCTGGGCGTGGGTTTCTTAGCGAGTCAGGAGTAATGAGGATATTGCAACAGGTGCTCGCTAAGGAGGCGTTCTACACCGTGGACCAGACCTTTTCTTTCCATCAGACCAGGCTGTGGGCAAGTGCTGCCTTCTACTGAATAAAAAAAAAATATCTTGGACCTGACCTATGGTTGCTTCATACTGTAAAATGCGTAACTAGTTAAACTTATCCAATTAGAATAAAAAAAATAATCGCACCAGTTGCGTAGTAACTTAGAGATTATGTTATTAGGTAATCAATGTTGATTGCTTTGCGAGCATCGAGTTTAGTGGGCTTAGCATCCGAGTTTGGAATTTAGGAACTGAAAAAAAAACTTTGTGAGGCAATCTGCACACCGAGTTTTACATAAAGTTGTTTAAGGCACGCGAGGTCCGATAATCTGCCTTTACTCAACATGGTAAATTGTAACAGTAGGCATTTTTATTATGACAGGAGATCCGTGTCCAACACCTAATCAATTCAAGAGATGATGATATTGATTTTTTTACATTGACTACTCTTTTCAGTATACTATAATATGTTAATATGTTATCGTGATCAAAATTTCGTATTGCTATTTTCTAACGGTTTTGCCGTTAATAATAATAATCATATCTAATTAATGATTCAAGGTTTTAATTTGGTGGAGCGGATGATATTTTTCGGCAATTTATTTTTAATCGCTTGAGCGCACTCGAGTTAATGTCACAACTGCGCTACGTATACACACTACACTACGGATTAATGATTATTGTGATCACAACGACATTGATTTAGAGTCGTGACATTATATTGAAACCGGTATGAAAGTGTATCTAAGTATTGCAGATTCTCATTTATTTTTGCTGTTACATAACGAAAGGTGTGTATCGATACCCATATTAAACTGTTTAGGAGAGGAGAGGATGATTTCTCCTTTGGTTATGTGATCACCGAAGTTTATTTTTGTGTTGTAGGTATGGTGCAGCTTCTATCCCGCTGAAAGCAATTATTTGTGTAATGAACACGAGTACGTTTTGTGTCTGGGTATAAAGCTATCTTCCTAAGTATTTAGATTGTAGGTATTTAGATACATACCTATAATTTACTTATTAGATGTTCAGAAATCTATAGTACAGAATCTGCCTATTATGAGATTAGATGCTAGATTGATTTGTCAAAAATATGATTATTATAAATAGTTAATTTATTGAACATAGTTGCTGGGGGTTTGTTTAATAGCAACAACTTAAAAATGTACAATCTTCGATATAGTTTTTGTTTGATTTCCGCTAGATGCCGTGACTGTCGTTAAGTAACACTGCTTTCTTCCGTAGATACTAGCACTGGCTTCTTAGAACTAATATTAATTATCGAAATAGTACTACTGTAATACGATTTCGCACTTTTAATATCATACTGCAATATATGGAAATATCAAGTGATATAAGTGACTTTGAGTTTTGCTTTATTCAAAGGACATATAGGTAAATAAGATTTGTCCAAATATTTCTTTTGTAATTGTTGCTAGCGTAGTGATTGAGAATTCGGACTCTCATTATGGGATACTGGATTCGAATCCTGGTGTGTACCCTTCATATAATAAGTATATATGTGTTTCAAAATATTCTCAATATAATCATCGGTAGTACACTAATCATCGTCATTATCATCATCAACCTGATTAAATCCACTGCTGGACATAGACGTCCTCTGAAGGGTTTTTGCGAATAATATTCACTTTATGCATCCTGGTTGGGGATCGCAGAGCACGGCTTCTCGCACCGCCTACGCTGCTGCCTGAAGGCGGCCAGGGCATTTGGCTGTCCTTAGGCTGGCACATCATAACGTGATCCGCCAGCACCGAACCTAGTCGCCTCTTAACACACCCTGTATCTTGGCATGTGATCGGAGGATGTATTCTTTCTCCGCCCCGACATGGATATTTGGTGCATAACAATTTCTTATCACATACATGCCTACATGTCTGCTAAATTAAAGTACTAAGTATATATAAATAAACAATTCATTATACATTTTAGGAAGCTATCTGTTATACAGGCGGTTTCATTTTCACGTCCTATGTTGCAAAAATCCCGTCGTCCGTTGTCGTTGATTTCCCTTGTACTTGAACGGCGTCCTGTTGCGAGCGGAGCGTCCTGTATATTGCCAAACACTAGAACATGCCATATATTAGTACTATATATTATGAATAAATGGTAAATATGGACAATTACATACATGCCCTTGTTCACACAATGGTAATTGGACGACGCGGACAGAAAACCGGTAACGAGCGTAAATTACGGTCGTTTTTATTGGTAAATGCATCCCATGGATATTTATATTGAATTTTAAGTATAACTTGGCTATCGAGATCGTATACAATGTATTAGTCAGAGAAATGTTGAGAAATTCAATTTCTAATACTATAAAAGTTTTAATAATAACATTTCATATCAATACTGAAAGGCTCATAATAGTTAACTCTGTGTCATATATGCTGTACACACAATGATAAAAAGATAAACAAGCTCAAATCATGTAACTAATTTCGTCTTGCCCTGCGAGAATCGAACCTGGAACCATTGCATATTAGCGTACCAAAATATCGGATCGTTTAAACAGTTGTACCAAAACTACGAGAGTTCTGGGTATCATTTGTTTATTTACATCAGAAAATATATTATAAATACTATTAATCTTGCCGGATCTTGTCTAATTTGCGCGAAAAAATCCGGTATGAAGTATAATGGTCTACATTAAAAATTCCAGCGTGCATTAAATTGAATAAATTTATTACTTATCACAGTGTTGGAATGTTTGTTCGTTTATTGCAATTTAATGTGTTAACTGAATCATTGTGTGAGTTTTGTAATTGGACAATTTAATATGTGTAGATATAAGCGTTATGTTACTAACTTGTACATTTATAGAAATAGGTATTTAAATTATTTCAG
>DWEE01001594.1:0-12959 GCA_018245755.1 Parelbella macleannani
ATATGTACCTATGTATATTTGTTTTAATCATACGAATTTAAAGGCAAAAAAAAATAAAAATCAACTTGTATTGCAACAAAATTGTTATTTGAATGTAAATATCCAAACAGGTTGACTTTTTAGATTAATGAAAACTTCTCGCAAATGAAAAGTTCCTTCTATCTTTTCACTATTCTATATACCTACATAATTATGCAAGTCAAAACGTTCAAGACTATTACAACGTTCTATAGGAAAATAAAACACCACTCTACTTTATATAGTCTATGATATTTATAGTATATCATAAAATGGAATCTCTGTACATATATGTATCTATATATTGTACATTTGATTGAGCACTCCTAAGCCGTTAAAACAGACAAATATATATTCATAGATACTTATCATAGAGAATATTCAGCATCCCAAAACCGGCTGCTTCGTTCACCGCCGCTGGCAACATCAGCTTTATTACACTAATAGCAACACCGAAGCTACTAAATTAATGATGGTGGTAACACCGGTAGCGGAAACACAAATCATAACGTGTTCACTAATGGTGGTATCGATTGTATGGCGATATGAAAAAAAAGTTAATTACAGTTGAATACATGGCTAAGACATTGTAAAAATAAGTATAGTCCATAGAAAATGTAACTTATGGTTAAATACAAAATAGCTTCTACTTAATTACAGCAGTTGATTGAATGATTCTATTTTGAAAATTTATCCCTTAATAGTTCGTATGAAAGTGCATTATTTTTAAAAAGAAGAAAAAAAAAATAAACTGCGAACGGAGCAATGAAATTTTAACATACCATTTATTATTTACAAACATAGTTAGTAACGAGCAACCTTTAACTAGAGATAAAATATCTCCATATCCGCTTTATAACTGCGTATACTAAAAAAAAATATCTTGGTCTATGTATATCACAAATTTTACTGTCCTCCTACAGATGTTTATCTCAAGCAACTATCATCATTATATTGCTCTCAAAGTTTAACGATGACTATAATTAAAATTCAGTCCTTGTAACTGGCAACACCAGTAGTAGCTGTACAAATTACAATGTTCTCTTTACTGATGCAATAAATTTTAAAATTATTGTGTTCTGCTTGTATGATTGGGTGTTGTCCTACAATACTGTGCTATTAAGTATTTTACTGTTAGATTCATTATTAATATACCATCGCGCCAGGTCCGAAGCAGCAGAGAGCCCTGAGTGCCACTATCTATCCTTACAGATTTTACGTGTTTCTATATTCATCTTTTCAGTCTCTTCGTACTTTCATTGCTCTCTTCACAAACGTTCATTGTTTTCGGAGTAAACTATATTTTGTACAGGCTTAAAAAATTATACAATGTAATTCACGTAGGTATACAGGTATTTTTCGGGATAGCCCGCTAAGACTTCGCGACAGACTGTCTCGGCCTTAAATTCACAACGATCGGCGGGAGCTTATGAAGGAGTTGGGAAAATATGGGAACCATAAGGGCTATTATGTCTCCAATTAATTAATTAGAAGCAACAGTTTTAAACGATTACTTTTTAAAAAGAAAATTTAAAAATATACGCATTCGTAATAAAATCCTTTAATTTATTACTTAATATGAACCATTATGTACTTTTTAGGGCTAGCAACCCGTTGGTGTTGATTCTGATGTTGCCCGTCGGGCCCGTCAACCTCTTTGTCAGTTAGAGCAATAAAAAATCAAATCAAAGATCCCATGTCACATGTTTTTGAATTACCTTAACTTTCTCACGGCTCGATAAAAATAAAACACATTCACGCAAGCTTTTAGTAAACAATTGGTATTATTTATCGGAACATGCAATGCTAATAAGATATCTACTAAAATATTTGATAATTATTGTATATCAAATGTTTTCACACACTGATAAATTTCTTAAAAAAAAACAAATGATGAAGAAACGAGAAAGCTTATTATCATTTGCGTTACTCTCTACAATGATTGCGTTCCCATTCCACTACTGGCCATATGGACACGTAGTTACTATGACCTTAGCTCGTGATTGCCACAGAAATTAACAAAAAAACTATTTAAGTACCGCCTTCAGCTCGACCGAATGTCGCCAACGGGTCTTTCTCACGACCGTTACCGTACTTCGAAATTGTTACGACAATAAAGCATTTATAGTATCCATTGCGGTTTAAATATAAGTGGAGTGTTATAAGGTTGATATAAAACAATCAATGTATAATAAAAATGCAACGTTATACAATGTGAACTTTGTATGAACTTTGTCCATTTGATTACATGTTGGCATGGACAATATTTTAGACGTTGATATTGATTTCTCCGGAGCTAATTCCGGGTATCAACCCGCCCCGAAGGCATAGAGGCATTAGAGAGGACTCGTTGTCAAAATGTGTGAATGTATGAAAACTTAACGGTTGTTCGAAAACTATATGAGGTTGTATATTCTAGTAACTTTTCTTTAAGAGTTATGTATACCTATACATTGTCCATATAATGGTTACATAAAAGTAGTAAAGATATATGTTTTCTGTACATTTATAATTCTAATAGTCTTTATTTTCAATTTGCGAGAAACTTTTATCTTTTCTTTTCTTTGCAGAGATCAATTTAAAAAAGTATTCCAATAACTTCTTCAATATTCAAGATCAAATTGATGCAACGGTTGTGACATAGGAACAAAACAGACAAACGTATTCTATTTACTCTCACACTTACTTAATTATACAACAGTCATAGAAATTTTAAGGAAAAATTTTGCAACTCCTCGAAAGCAAGCCATTTTTGAGTATAAGATACACGTGTATCTATGTCCAATACTGCCACTGACTTAACTGATCGAGATTGAACAACATTTAAAATTTTAAGTGAATTTGGAGACTTTCTTCTGAGATATTTTCGGAGCGCTGCGTCATGGGATTATTCATAATTAACGTATAAAGTGATCACCTTCAAGACAGTGCTGACTTCTAATCGAGCACTGCAGATATCAGCAGTGGTCACCATGTAAGATCAGCTGGTCAGTTTATCAGTTTGCTTGATACGTTTTGCTAATTAGGCAGTTTAATTAGTAAGCTTATAAGTTTAATTTATAAAAAATGCTGTTCCTAATATGATATCAGCGGAACTTAAAAATATTTAACTGTATCTCACTCTTTGACTTGGTTTTTTCTTGAAAGTTGATGGCATAGAACAACTTAGACACGCGAGTCCAATGCCTAGATTATAAATGAACGCAGGAAGAGACTTTAAATATACCAGACTGGATAGAAACAGTCTATAAGTAGAAGTCATTTTAGAAGAAATCAAAGAGATATGTCGCTTTTGAGGATTAATTTAGCTCATCGCAAACCGTGGTGTGTCTGCCTACACCACATTCACAATTACCGTTGAACTGCTGTTAATTAATGCACACGAAAGGGTACATGAGTGTTGTGGTAATGATCTTCATGTCGGCGGCACTCACAGGTTCGAATCCGTGTGTTCTTTGTATCGCCTGAATCTATGTGGAGCGAGGGATTTGGTCACGAGTTCGGTACGGTGCGCAAAAAAAAAATTTAAGCTGTGCAAATATCTACTGGTTACACTTATCTGCATGAGGATGTTAGAGAAGTTGGTTCAAAAGTTAAAAAAAAGATTAGAATTGGATGAACACAATAACTTTGTTCTTTTTTAGTAACTATTGTTAATAAAAATAATTATTTTTTAAATAGTTCCAGCTATGTCATTTGCTTTTCACGTCACTATTGGGCAGCGAACATCCAAAAATTACGATCACTTATCATATATCAATGTAAATATACACATAAATTTTATAATGATAAGGGACATATAAAATTTAATAGAGGATGTTTATATTAAGTAGGTGTTAGTCTATCGAGTTTTGTTTGGCGCATTTCGTGTAGCCCATATTTTTAGCCACCAGTATTCGATCTTCAAAATAAATAGCATGCAAACAGAAAACAATCCAAAGACTGAATAGTCATTTCTATGCTGACTGTACCAAGGCGTGTCGGTTCCACTGTGGGAATGTCTGCTCGTGAATCGCCCGTGGCTTATGACAATTTGCATTTTTTTGCCGTTCGTACCGACTGATCGTCGCTAGCGGCGGTCCAATAATAAGCGTAGGCGATTTTTGTGCTGTATACAGACAAGGCCATATGCTCACCGTCCATTAGGGGGACGTATAACACAACTGGTGAATCGTGGGAGTGTACTACACTCTGCCTACCTCTTCGGAAAAATACAGGCGTGAGGGTGAAATAAATTTGACATGTAGATAGGTCAGCTGTAGAACACAGCGACATACGACGATCTAAAGTCACCCTAAGAAGTGGCAAACATTATTATTTTCTGGATTTCTGATTCAGTTTCTACAGATTTCTGAGTATGAAATGTCTCTCGTCTTGTCTCGACTATTTATGATCTATTTCTGTTACTCTGGTCATTAGTCTCGGGTAAACATATATAAGTATGTTAGTACAGCAAGCAGTTCCTAAGTTACTTACTGCTTTGTTAATTGGGAGTCTGCGACGTATCTAATCAGCTCGAGCAGTGTCTAGACTGTGAAACCGGCTCATCTGGTTTACAATCACACCAATGCTCCTCTAAACTCAGACACGGATGCTGTCTCATTGAATTTCAATGTCTCAACGATTTCACCAGAAAGTTTTAATTGACAAAATGTATTAAAGCGCTAGATTGTTATAATCGTACATAATTTTACTTTAGCGTAGGGATTTGTAGCTATTTTGAAATACATATTTATATAGGTTGAATTACCCTCATTCCGATTTTTTTTTTTATTTAAGTGGTTTGAACGTTTTATTCATTTTTATTTATTTTTTATTAGTGCAACGGTAACACTTTGATCGCCACTACATTCAATGTTGCCAGTAATTACTAAATTTAACATAATATGTGACAACTTTGCCATATCCTTAACTAGTATAACGAAAAGTCACCGAAACTTCAGAGATTGACGACCAATTTCTTCTAACTTGGGAAAGAGCATCACAGAGCTTTTTCCGATTACATTCGTCGTATTGTTTTTTTGTAACATCAGACAGCCAGCGTACTCGATTGCCACAGAAACAGTGACTTCGGTAATGAAATGATCAACAACTTGAAGATATCCTTACCTTTTACTAGAAAAATCATAACAGTATTACGTAATATTAACATCTTCATTAACCCCGATATTCGGCATCTGACATTTTTCAAGAACCTGTTAACATTTAGTTAGGGAAAGTAATGTGAATTTAGATAATAGCATTACTCGCTTTGATGGGCCGGTTTTTGCTATCGGGGGAAACCTTCAAAATGTATCCGATATCCTGAGAGAGATACCGAGTTATGTTGGATTTGCGCCGCACTAAAATCCCCTAGGGCGTCTTCCTGTGGGCTAATAGGTAGCTCCGGGATCACCGACGGAACGTACCTACCAGTGTCGCTATGATTAGTCTAAACACACTATTCGTTACTTAGCCTATAATTGTTTCGAAAATTTTCTGTTGCTCTTCGCACAACTTGCACCACGTGTCGCCCTGCGGCGCTGACTGCTCAGTTCTAGCTTCACCTTTCGCCAGCACGCTCCACTGTGCCTCTATATATCTACACATTCTTACATCTACTGTGCGCATTGGTTTTCACTCTACAACTGATAACGTAATTTCACGCCTGTAATCTCTGAAGAGGTAGGAAGATGAGTGTAGTACACTCCCACGTTTACGTCCCACCATGGATAGGCGGTGAGCGTGTTCCCATACATCGGGCACAGATCCAGACTCTGAAACACTACAACTAATTTCGTCCTTTTCTTACTTTAAGACGAGTGGCATCAAACAACCTGACTGATCTATTTTGTTGTGGATTCTGAAAGGATTCTGTGAATTCAGGAATATATACTTATTTTATTTATTTACAATTTAGGCATCGACTAAAATTTGATGAGGTTTGCAAAGGTGGAAATTTATGTCTTGAGGAATTCTGCAGCATTCGATCCAGGATGATGGCAAATGATGGTGGTAAACGGCTAAAATCGTAATATTAAAAAATATCATCAAACAGAGAATACATAAACATAGAATAATATGAATGCGTATATACGCGTATTTTTTCTTACTGTTTGCAGAAAAATCTGCATAGACTATTCTGGAACTTCATAAGTCTTGTTATCATAATTTCGCTTTTAAACATCTGCTCATCGTACTAATATGCTTAAATTACTATATTCCTGGTTGTTTCAGATCCAACAATTCTCGATACGACGAAGAATAAAATAAACTTGCCTACTAGTTTTTCTAAATTAAATCAAGTCCACTAATCCGTAGTTGGCTAACATGGTCTAGCTGGTTATGATCTTAACCCTTGTCTTTTTTACTGTTAAATGTCTCGTGTGAACATACTCTTTGTAGGCAATCTCCATCGCGATCTCACTGCAATCGGCGGGAGCTCATGAAGAAGGAACTCGTACAGGTCGGAAAGTAGTCGGGCCATCCCGAATAAGGTGCATGGGTTAAGGCCGTTACACACATAATCGTGTGTTAACACTTCTCATTATGCAGAAACATTTCATTTGTTAAATAACAAGTCGTAAGTGGGTTGATGATGAATGTGACTGAGAATTATCGAATATGTTTTATGAAAAAACTCAATCGTTTGGTGTGTAGAACCATATAACAGTACTAAACAGTATGTCACAAAAAGATTTACGTTCAACTAGAAATGGCATGTGTTCGATATACCTAACTATCAAGGATAATTATCGAAACCAGCTGCAAATTGTCAATAAATATTGTAAATTAATTATTTTAAACCATTAACAACTATGAAAAAGGTGTTAGGGATATAAATAGTTATTTTGTATTTTATTAATAAATGAACAGAAGGAAAATTACTATTAATTGATACGAATGGTTTGCTTTTACTTTTTGTTTAAATTGGTCTGTAATGTCGGGGGGACCGCTAGATATAATTATTATTTTTGCCTCGCTGCCGCTAACATTTCGTTAGAAACACCAGTATATCCGGTGTAACTATATATTTGCAAAATTAATTAAATTTTAAATTACTTATTTCAAAAGCTTTTTTCCTAGTTTTGATCTGCGGGGACATCCGACAATTATCAAAAAATAATTTTGGTATTTCCGCTAGAATCAGGTTTTTAAAATTTAGTTAGAGTAGTTTTACATACAGTTTTACCTACAGTTTTATTCATAATTTACATACAGCTTAGTTAGAGTTTAGCTTGGTTACTGCCAGAACTAAAAAGTTTTTATTACATTTCCACAGCAAGGTGATCTGTTAGCGGGTTGTGTGTCGTAGCAATTAGTGCTTATTTTACCAACAGCTTGACAAACATGGTACAGTCCTTGTATTAATTAAATACATAATTATTACTATTTGTGGTTTATTCATTTTTAACTATCACATGCTCTATGGCTACGACACAAATGGCGATATCTCGTGTTGCCAAATAACAGAGTTGCGGCAGTACTAATGGCGCTCGTCGGGGAAGTGAGACTGTACCGGTCGGCCGCAGATATGCACTTTTGAACTCACATCCGGCGATCATCATTAGAAAGGCGAATTCTGTGTTGGGACAATTTGTGGAGAATAAAAAACACTGACCGCTCAGTGTGTCGCTCAGTATAATTTGTGTAAGCATTCACTTTTTTTACACAAATTACACGCAGATACATGCTGATTTTCGTACACACATATTTTTATTTGACCGCTTACTGTTTTTACTTTGCTGTGTAAATGCTGGTTTTATTATGATAGGTTTACATACTGATTTTACTGTGCTGTGTATATGTACGAGTAGATTTGATTTTTCTATATATAGGTACCTATGCTACACATTTGTAGGAAACGCATTTGTTCTATCACTATTTAAAACGATAGAAGTATTGTTATTAAGAATTATGTGTAATACGAATGTCGATTGTATATAGTATGTAGTGTATATTGCATGTAGGTATATAATATAATAATATTTCACCTTATAGCAACCACCCTGGAGTTGATCACTGTTATGAGTAGACTTAGTCCCTTGTCCACAGTTACTATCCGTAGAGTACCCATTCAAAGTCAGCTTCTTTTCACCATATCTCCGAGATGACATACCCATGCGAGATTGGCCACTTCCTCCTAAACATGGCTGGGACATGTTTATTGCTGGGCCGAGTGCCGTCAAAGAGATTGGTCAAGAATTAATTGACGAGATGTGTCCTAGCAATTTGGACATCCTGCCCGCTAGGAAGCGGGTCTTTCTCTTGAACGGTTCTATACAAAAGCAAGATATTAATAAATTTCCAAAACCGTTTTTGCTTTCAAACGGAAAAATATGTATATTCCGTTACCGTAAAATCTCATACTGATTAACTGATGTTCTACTTAAATCCTGTAAGTTTTTATTTATAGTAAGGATAGGGCCAACGACGTGATTCATTTTAATTGAGTTTCTTCCGAAGTGTGGTTCTTAATTCATCCATTAATGATCCTTAATGCTTGGCTAACTTTATAAATCTTAAGACTACTAATATGTAGATTTAGGTATAGACTCGCCTAATGACAGAGTCGCAGCAAAACCAAAGAACAAACTTATACCGAATGAAATTCGTGTAACTTGTTCGCTGTTACATAACCGAGTCGAAACAGTGAGACGGAAGCGGTGATATAAAGACAAACGAACTAATTAATGCTAATAGCCTAATGACTGCACAACACTGCCTCATGGGTTTCGTCCGACCCCTGACCCCGTGAACTCTATGTAGAGTTTATGAGATTTGCTATTTACATAATACACCTCGCTTCGTATTTTAAGAGGAAACGTGCCAACTGATTGATATTAGATGCAAATGATATGCAAATGTAATGTAAATTAACAAAATGTAAAACTTTTTTTTATCTTAAAGATTTTGTAACTGTAAGTTCGGAGCGTCACAGCTCTACATAAAGATTTATTCTGTGTCATTAATCATAACGAAATAAGTAGCTGAATATATTCATTATTTTATTGTCTACTCGACCGGGAATCGACTATCGGCATTTTGCGTAATAGATCTAAGTAAATATCGTTCTAGAATCGCCAAATTAGTTTATTTCGGATTTCAAATGGCATTAGCCTTTGAAACAATTATCATTCGCTGATTAATAATAATTACGAATCAACCTCGCATTACCCCTGTGCGATAGAATATAATCCTTCGCCCTCGCGCTGTCTTGCCCTTAAAAAGGCATAGATAAAGAGATTTAGACTGTGTTCAACCAAATTCGGTTGTTTCCCAGGCAAATTAACTTGGATATTTACCAGTCAAACATCGTAGGTGTCGGTGGTTGGCCCACTCCTTCAGGAATAATGCCAGACAAATAATGTTTGTTGACGTTGGTCAATGTTGGTCCCAACTTGATTATGAGGGGCGGGAAAGGTCAACAGTAGAACACTAGTAACGTGTTTTGGGATTAGGGGTTTGAAACGCCAAGTTAACCTGTATTGAGTTCAAAGGTTTGATGCATATTTTTTAATTGGTCCAAACTGGTCAGTTGATTCATTTTGGCAGTCAAGCGCGGAAAAAAAAGTTTAATTGAAGTCAATAGACATTGACAGAATTTGTAGTATTTTTGATCCTCTTTTCGCTTAAAAAAGATTACATTCAAAACTTGTAGATTAACGGACTGGAGAACAATTTTATTGAAAATGTTCAATTACATTGGAAGAATGAAAAAGAACAAATGTACGAAATTGCTATGATTTCTCTTAAAAATAATCTTCGATGACACAACGATATAATTCCCTAATTCAGTATACACTACAAACATCACGTGTGTATATTATACAAACAGTATATAATGTACTGTTTGTATACTCGTAATATACAACAATGTCATATTGAGTACATAACACTGCAACTGATACGTGCGCGGACGCAGCGCGCTATTAATCTTGATACTTTAATATTCATTTCCGACTTGGTACTGCGCTTTGACCCTTATTCAGTGGAGACAGACTTTTTAAATTTTTCTGTTCTTTTAAGGACACGCACACGTATATTTCTATGACATTCCAATACTAAACTAACATAATTTTTGTAAAAACTTGGATTGATAAGTAATGTTAAATTATTTTAAACTATTCTTTAAAGTTAAGTAAGTCATAATTTAATGTCAGTACAAATATCGTTTTGGCATTCAATGACATTTTTTTACCTGTAATATTACATAATCTAAACACATAACCAGAATCACTGAATCAGTCAGTCAGTCGGCTTAACTGTTGAATTGAAGGTCAACCAAAAAAATAATTTCCTAAGTTGAGGTACAGGTGTATCTACGATTATAACGTTGAAATTGGTCCCAGGATCAAGTCATCTCAGTCCATATACACGTGAGTGTGAGCATGGGAAATAACTCCAATTGAGCCCTCCTGCGGTGGTGCCTGATACATTTTTAACACGAGAACTGACCTCTGCGCGAAGCAAAAGTGCTTATGTACATATATATGTATGTATACGCACATATTACGAGAATTCTGACTTATTTACTGCCTCGTTGGTCGAGTGGTTGCAAGTGCGACTGCCGGTCGAGACGTGCTAGGTTCGATCTATTGGATTTGATGGGTGCTATTAAATTTTTCTATCTTCAAATTTCTAGTAGTAACTCAGTCTGGATAAGAGTCCGATGTGAATTAACGTAACCATGACTAAACAATCGATTATTTAAATTATTTATGTGTATTATATTTCGTTATGTACAATAATAAAATGGTCATCCACAGCTATTTAACAGCAAAAATCCATATACCGTTTAACCTTACACGTCAAAAATATTTTTTCTCTCTTATAGGTATACTTTTGTCGCGGCTACTCAAGAAGCGAACAGGTCTAGCTGGCCCTGAGTGGGTGTCGTGAGAACGCCGAAATGTTGGACGCCATCTTGGATATGCACTCTAATTGTAGAGTCTATTTTACTTAGACTACTTCGCTTCTTTACTTATCCAAACAGGTAATAACTGAGTCTTTAATTGCCTTGTCGGTCGAGTGGTTGCAAGCGCGACTGCCGATCGGTAGGTCCTGGGTTTGAACCCGGGATTTCAACCCTGGGTCGGATAATATTGGATTTTTCTTTTTATGTATATCACTTCATAACTCCATTATTTATGTTTCATTGACTACGTACAATGTCTGAATATAATAAAGTTAACCTTATTTTAATAAATAAGTCGACTATTTCCTTTCTATACACTAACACAGTCTGCAATACTAGATTAAATACATAAATTTACATCTTTTACATTATTTCTTCTTATCCCATAATAGATGACATACTTCATTGTCGTGGAAGAAAATTGACCATAAATATAACATTCTATAGATTGGATCGTTTGACTAAATATGTTAGTTACTCAAGTTATTAGTAATAATGATAATAATACAGTGCATGAAACTATGTGGCGTGTTCACTTCTGCTCCAATATGACCGGCAACCTTTCTTCAGCACCATCGCCAAACTCATCAGCTATTCCACTGTTAGACACGAATCTCCTGTCGCACTGTAAGTAGGCTCAAAGTAGGCTCGAATGATTATGTTAATCAGAAGACTATTAAACTACATAAGTATATATATGTATATAATAATACATGAATATTTTTTACACCGTCTTGTGCTCAACGCACAATTATTTGTCCTGCTTGGTAATCGAACCCACGACCCTCGGCTCGTAACGGCGACTGCCATCAATGAAACTTGTAATCTTTACACTCGTTTATGTTTATCGGTGCTCGTAAAAGAAAAAAGACGGTAAATGTATAATGATATATGGAGGCCTCGTCCAGGCCGCACCGCGGTCCCAGGTCTCTAATTAAACGGAGCGCGGCGGGCAGCGTGCGCGTACGCCGATTGATTCAGCCGCTGTCATTTCTTGTTATATATTAGTTTGGGGCTTCTCCTCACGCGAAGAAACGGTGGATACACTTTGCTTACACGATACAACGTTCGATTATTTATTACAATTATTTCTTCGTTTATTAATAGTAATTCTTTCTTCTACTGAAAACTTCGTCTGACGTTTTTAAAGCTTATATATACATATTATACATACATACATACATACATATTATATCTGAATACACACAAACGCTAGACACACAGACGGCGTGGAACCAGGTGGCCATATTTGAGTTTTCCACATGTACCATTATTGTTATACTTTTTCACACCCCATTAAGCACTTTAACACACCTTATAACTAAGCCTGAAAATCCCTTTTAACTTTTTTATTTTTTTATTCATATTAACACATTGTCGTTGTAAATTATTGCCGAATAAATAATTACTTATCGACTTAACATTGGAAATAAAAAAAACAATTCTATTCCATTTTCGAAGAACCCTCAGTCGTATCCCCGTTACGGGGTCGCGCAGAGACTGCGCAGGCGCCGTGGATTTGACAGATGATTTAGTGGACCCAGGCAGAGGTGCCCAAACGCTGATCAGCTTACCTTTTTGAAATTGTCCCAAAAAACTCACAAACATCACCTGTTGGCCGCCGGACTGCGATCGTGCCTCGTAAAAACATCTTAGTATATATGTATATATTATATGTATTAATATAAGTCATAGCGGGCTTCGATAAAGAACGAACACATTATGTACCTTATTTTTGGATATCGTGTTTAAAAATGTATCGAAATAATTTACCCATACTAATATTCTGTTACCGTATTATTGTGTAAAACTGGTGTAATTGAATCAGCCAACATTCCGAATTTCCGTGGAGGACGTCGCGGGTAAAAGCTACTACTTAATTAACGTAACAAAACGTAACATCACGCCTGTAATCCCCGAAGAGGTAGGCAAAGAGGTGTAGTACCTACACTCCCACGTTTCACCAGTTACGTTTTACGTCCCATGGAATAGGTGGTGAGTCTATTGCCATACACCGGGCACAATTCCAGACTCCGAGTCACTA